>JAOXJP010262901.1:0-20873 GCA_025762735.1 Platanus orientalis
ATCTTAAACTATATCCCTTCCCTACTCTAATTAACAAAAATGCAATGAATAACTTTTCACATCATTCACATTGCATTTCATATGCTTGCTTGCTTTCTTGAGTGTGTGCTATCGATTCATTTTACTTTATTATTATTGGTTTGAGAAATGTATTTTGTGTCAAATGTGATTTTAGGACTTTGAAGTTAAACATCTAAGCAAAAAGGTTGAAATAAGAACCCAAACACACATCAAGGGGTTGTTTAAGAGTTCAAGAGTACATGACACACCATTCAGTCTTTATTTATGTAATTGTATAACTCTTGGATATCTTGGAGTCTATAAATTCATTATATATCTTCATTGTACTCCATCCATGTATCTATTTGTATTTTTCCATGAAATTACCAAAGGGAGAGATTGTTAATGTAATTGTTAATTCCATAATAAGTAAAATATATGGAGTGGTAGATTAGGCATGGCATGAGTATAGTGCACTTATTGGTTATGGTCATAATAATGCAGTGTCATTGGGTCCCATTAAAGACAAACTCCAAGCACTTGAAGCCAAAGATGGATCCTTCTCTAAGTTGTAAGAGTTCTAGCCTTGAACACCAAAAGCTTCATCTAACTCAAGAAAGGTATATGAAGGTAAAAATAATGATAAACATAGGTTTAAGAGACCTACCAACCTTTATGTAGCTTTATGGAATAATCCATGGCCTTTGCATAAGTCCTAAGATGCTTGGGTGCAAGATTAAAGAAATATAACAGCAAAATAGGAGAATCAGATCGATCTCGGGGGCATCAGATCAATCCGCACTTAGCGGATCAATCAACACTTACTGGATCAATCCAAGGGGGCTACTGGATTGATCCAACATGGCCCCTAGATCAATTCGGCATGCCTCAAAACATTTTGTCTGAGATGTCAGATCAATCTGACAGTGCCGGATTGATCCGATATTGCAGAATCACAAAAAAAAAATAGAAATAAATTTTTATGAGCAATGGAGATGATTTGTTCATTGGGGGTTATGCCAAATCAAGGGTGTACGACATAGCTCGTCCCCTATAAGTACATTAGGGTTTTCATTGAGTTGCAAAATAGACATGAACACAAAGAGAAACTTCTATACAAAGTGAAGAAAAACCTAAGGCATTCAATCCTCTCAACAACCAAGGCTCTCTTTATGAACCTTCATTG
This sequence comes from Platanus orientalis, assembly GCA_025762735.1. Lineage (NCBI taxonomy): Eukaryota > Viridiplantae > Streptophyta > Magnoliopsida > Proteales > Platanaceae > Platanus > Platanus orientalis. Next base: position 1,187 of record JAOXJP010262901.1, read on the forward strand.
AAGATCTTAAGAGCATTTAAGTGCTTCCCAAGCACTCTAATCTTGAAGATCAAGAGAGGGAAGCAAAGAGAAGGGTTTATTTTCAAGTAAACCCTTGTAAGAAGCTCCAAGAAGCAAAGTAGCATTACTTGGGAGTTTAGTGGAAGAATAAGGCCTATCAACTCATCAAGGAGTAATAACCACCATTCAAGGAATTGCATGCAATACATCAACCTCTTGAGGTAATTCATATTGACTCATTTTAAATTTCATAAAGCCTTAGTACCTTTGCTAGAGACACTAGAGGTTAGACCACTCTGCCGGAGACACTAAGAGTAGACCTTCACATTACTGCTAGAGACAATGGTAGTGTAGACTTAGTAATTCCGTCGGAGACACCGAAGGTGTATATCATTCCTACTGGAGACATCGATAATAGATTTAGCACTCACCAGAAACACCGTGTGTGGATAGGTTTTAGAATTTTACCTTGATTATAATTGTATTTAATTTTAATAAAATCTAGTAGCTCAGTGTGAACCTTGAAAGTGGATGTAGGCCAAGTGCCGAACCACTATAAAACCTTGTATTGTGTGTGGATGCTTGTGTTTTGCAAATTGTCTCTACTTCTCTCTTTACATGCTCATTAGTTCATTAAATGTTCTTTCATTATAATAATAAGAATGTCATTGTTAATTGCCATTGTATAACACTTGTAATTAAAAATCTTTTAACAAGACAAGTGAATTAATTTTCATATTACAAATTGAGCATTAATCAATTGAATATTAATTAAGGGGTACTCAAAAGTATTTAATAAATCCTATTCACCCCCTTCTAGGATCAAAATCGGACTTTTAATTATTTGCATAGGGATCAAATACTGGTCTATATGGATTTTACTATTCTAATCAGTATAGATTCTGGTCTAAACCCAAAATTGTTGCGAATAAGGTATTGCGTTCTTCTTGTTATTTTTACTTAAATTTTTTGTTTTATTTGATATTGTTTATACCAATAAAATCCTTATTATTTGTGCAACATGGTTATATTCACTACACGACACTCTCTAATTTCTGAAATTAGAATCATTGCACATAGCTTTCACTTTAAGATGGTAAAATACTTTTGTAGTGAATTTAGTATCACAGGTTCACATAAATATATATGGGTTACAAACAATTACAATACCATTTTTTTATTCTCAAATAATTCAACCATGATTATATTCATAAAAATCTAAGCAACTCTTAGTGATATACATGATTCAACATAAATAAATGAATGTGATTTAACAAAAAAAACTATAATACATACCCAGATGATGTTAGAATCCAATGGAAACACACATTCCAGTGAATATGAGATTAAAATATTTGTTGGTGCTGCTTGTGGTACTCCACTATCCTTAAAGTAGATTCGTTGAGCTCTTTTAGCCCAGTGGCTTAATTCGACGTCCACCTCCAAGAGATACACCAATGACTCACCTCATTTTACACAACAAATGAGTCTACAGTTAAACAGCTTGGATGGTTTCTTTGGTGTATATAATCTAAAAACTTAAGAAAATAATAAAATAGAAAAAGGAAAAGATGTGAAGTAGAAAAGCTTTCTTCACTTCTCCTCCGTATTTGAACGTGAGTATCCAAATAAGAAAAACCCCACCTCTATGTATAAGTCCTTTTTATTTTCTAATGGGGAAGAAACACTATTTTTATCTCTACATGCATGTATCCCCCTTTATTCCTCAAAGAGGAAACTGAAATAAGTATGCCAATACGTTGGGCTACCTCTTTGTTGCCCAACATATAACAATTACCCAATTCATAAGTTCTAAATTAAAATAAATACATAATTATTATGGAGATACTAGTAATTAGGGATGTAAGTATCCAATTATTATCCGAATCTGGTTTATTTTCGTATTCATTTAAAGAAAATATGGATATTTTAGTATTCATTTAAAGAAAATATGGATATACATGTATCCGTTTCAATTAAATATCCGTTCATTTAAAAAATATCTGATTATAAATGAACCAAATATGGATATGCCAGTCTTTGAATCATATTTGGTTTATTTGCATCTCTATGCCAAAGAATTATATATACATGACATGACAAAATATCGCCTTGAGTATTCTTGGTCAGCTGTCATGGCTACTGCAGGTCCGGTGACCCATATGTAATGTAAAAGGAGATATTTTCCCTAGTCAAAATACAGGGTTCAAACACAAAGCAATTTATCAAACATAAAAAATGCATAAATTTTTTAAAAAAAATCTCTTACCTCGATCGGTTGGGAGAGATTCTTCATGATCGTGTTCTCTGTAAAAGTGCCATAATAACAGTATTAAAACAAATCCGAAACAAAACTGTGAACAATATAAAGATAATTGCAAGTCACGGCTAGTATAATATAAGAGTAATTAAATATATTTATTTTTCTTCTTTTTTTTCCAAACATTGAAACCCTAACTTTAATTTTGGAACTTCAATTATCTATTTGCAAAACACTGAATCTTATTCATGGAGGAAAAAAAGAAACACGAATGTGATCAACAGCTAAGCTGAAATCAATTAATTGCAGTGAGGAGTGGCTTAGAAAGAGGTTGCGTACGAAATTACCGTGGAAAATCCCGGTTACTACTGGACTGCCCTCGATGGGAAGAGTGGTTTCTGAATCGCCTCGGCTTGTTGTGCCCCATTGGGGAAGAAAGTCTCAGAGCGAATTACAAACGTTAAGATTCTCGAGAGCAAGTTAGCTTAAATACTTTACAGTAAGGGTTTCACTAACATGCACCGCCGTGGGACAGGTTATTGCCTTATTGGTGACTGGTGAAAGGGAGGTATACCGTAGATGAGGAAGGGTGACAATGGGCCCAGAAAATGTCCAACATTTAGGCCCAGAACACTTGATACGGTTTTGGGCTAGCCCAATGTTTTTGAAATCCAGCCCGGCATTGCCGGTCTATCTTAGAGTAAAACTAGCGAAGCAAATGTTCTGTGATAAAAATGCCACTGTAGTGTACATGGTGAATTATAAACAGACATGTGCTGTTTTTGTGACTAAAAGGATCCAAAAAAGTGCTCAGATGAAAAGATAAGTGATCAATAAAAGATATCAAATTCAAAAACACATCGTATGTCAATCAATGGCACGCTTTGAGAGGTCTATCTCAAAACAGACAATCATTCTCCAACTAGAGTTCGCCTTCCAGGGCTATCAATGAACCGACCGAGCTAGATTGGCTTATCATGAGTTGAGCCCAAACCTCCAATTGAGCTTGTGTAGCTAAATGAGCTTAAGTGGAGCTGCCCTAGGTTCAGCTTGTTAATGTTCTTATATATATAAACATAATACATATAGAAATAGCTTATCATATTATATATTTAAACATTAAACATATGTATACATGATTCATATAGATATAGTTTGTCATATTATGGGCTTCAGCGCTTGTTTCAAGTAATAAGATCTTTAGCCTTTACGTGAAGGTTTTACTTATGTGTATTCAGGCCAGAAGTTGTAACCTTGAGTTTGGCAAGCAAAGTTCAGCATCTCGAACTTGTGATGATCCTGAGCATGCTCCTTGAGTGACAAGCATGAGCTGAGTTAGGCAAAGCTCTGGTCAGCTTGACTTGTTGACACCCCTATAAGTATATGTGTGCTGTGTTCTAACTTGTAATCTGGTGTGCTCTTAATAAGTAGGCCAATGCCGCCCCGTGTAGGTGGCTGCAGCATTGCCTCTCAAGAGTGATGGTTGGGGGGTCAAAATCCCTTGGAAGCATTTTGTAGGTGTTTGTGATATTGGCTGCCTCTTCTACCAGTGATGTGGGCCTGCAAGCTCGAGTGGCCCTATATATGGTTAATAATTTCGTACATGATAGTCATGCTAACATGGAGAGAGAAATAAAGGGAATAACGCATATAATGAGAAAAATCATGTTGATGTACTTATTCAGAAAATCCTCCCAAAACAACGAACCTGTTAATTGAATGAACAAAATTAGGATAAGACTCTTCTTATGGGTTTTGCAAAAACGCCCTCTTGAAATGTTATTAGTAGTAAGTAAATTGTTAACAGATAAATAAAATGGTTTTAATGTCTTCCCACTTGATGTCTGGTTTCTTTAAAAGCGAAAACCCGTTAATTTTGTTTAGTTTAAAACTATCTAAATACATCGTAGGCGATTGAGACTCTTCATGGATAGCAACATTTTGTAAATATAAACACAGTTCAACTCAACAACACCTTATTCAACTGCTTGGGCCGGCAACACAAATCTTGTCATTCTAAGGAGTCAAAAAATATTTATTAACCAAGTCAACCCATTCAACTTATTAATATTATTATTATTAATCAAATTTAAGCCACATGCTTGACGCCTTGAATTTGGTGCGAATCATGAGACCTCTAAAGACAGACTAAGGTGTAAATGACATTAGGGCTCAACACATCAGCGCCAAAAGAGTAATTTACACTTTTGGGGGGATGCTTTTCACTTTTGGTACTGATATGTTGGCCCCTAGTGTCATTCATTCTCACATTAAGGCTGGCCTTAAAGTGGCCTCGCTAAATCCATAGTGCATGCCTGAATAGAATAACAGGTTACACAACAGCTATTCTTCCCGTTGGATTCCGTGTCCTGGGTTGAAATCGTATGTGCCACGCTCCCTGATGGGACACTTGGAGGGTGGAATCAATTCACTTTTTGGAGGTTTTTGATTCCCCCTCCTGAGTGTCCCATCGGGGGGGGTGTCGCACTTGATATCAGACCGTCCATATGATGGTTATTGGTAACTAAATGGTCGCGTGGACAAGCATCCAACAACGATGGTTTATAGATTGCCTGATCCTAATTACGCAAGTAGACTTAAAGGTGTACTATCATAAGGACAGGAACTGTTTCTTGTTCATTTAGCTTGAGTCCATTAGTAAGATCATGGCTCAATGATCATTTCTATATTGTTGTTATTGTTGATTTTTTCTTTTGTCGTCATTTTTAGGCTGTGTTTTTTTAGTCGGACCACTTGGGCTTGCTGTCGCAATCCATTATAGAATTGTTGTCCAGGGGGTTTGAAAACTTGACCCCTTTCTTGGCTTCTGTGAGCACAGAATTCATGAACAATGCATGCTCGGGCTGAGAACATTCATATCAGCATTGAAAAGTGATTTGCATTTTTTGAGGCACATGTTTATCACTTTTCAGTGCTGACATAAGTGTTCCTTTAAACACGAATTGTACACAGATTTTGCATGCACAGAATCCAAAGTGCTTCCTCGTAGAAGCCATAATGTGCAATTCTCTAAAAAAAGTACATCACAGTTGCTGTTATAACACCTTTTTGCACAGGTGGGATTTGATAAGGCAACTTAAAGTGAACCTAAGATATAAATGACATTAGGGCTGACACATCAGCACAAAAAAAGTGACATTACACTTTTGGGGATATTGTTCACTTGTTGGCTCTGATGTGTCAGTCCTAAGGTCATTCATAACTTAGGGTTACTTTAAGTTGTCTCACCCAATCCTAAAGGCTTTTCACAAGTCTGTCAGTGATCCACATTGAAAGTAAAAGTGTCCTGATGGGGGGCTCGGATTGTGTGCAAACGAATCTTGTGAGAGCTAAGCAAACGGCACCAAAGGGGCTGACACATATTATCAAAAATCATAAAGTGATTTACACTTTTTAGAGGGTCCTTAGCACTTTTAGGCACTGATGTGACCGCACCCTGATGCCGTTTTCACAGTTCTCACTAGATTCGTTCTCACCTAATTTTTTTCCCCTGATGAGCCGAAGGCAGCTTAAGCCAATGTATTTATCAAAGCGAGAAATTCCAAAAAATGCATGAGACCCACACCCCTACTCCATACAGAGGATTTTCTCGCTCATCAAAATGCTGTTTAGGATGCCTTGTCTCTGCTTGAAAATGAAGTACGAGTCAGGATGTACCGCCCCCCATAGGAGGTGTGGGCCCCATGCAAGTGCATCTTGGACAGAACATCCTTTCGGATGAAGAACACAAGCATTATATGTAGATGAACCCTGACAAAACCATCTAGCCTGTCACCTGCAATTTCGTTAAATTTAAGCTAATATTGAATGCTGTAATCCTTCCACGCTCAGTTTGGGACTATTTTTCTCTCTTTTTTAGTGGCTTGGATCCTATATCGTAGGATAGTAGAACAAGCTTGGGGCCATATAAATTGCAGTGTTTCTCTTGGTTAGAGAATTGGGATCCACACAAAACTTACTAAACATTAGCATGATGATCTCGCCTATCTAAATTTAGTTTATATTTGGAATTTTTACCTAACATGTTCTAAAGGTCCAACAAATGAGACCAAAACTAGTGTAAAATGGAAAATAAAAGTATCAATAGGATGACATGTGTGGGGATAATATATAAAATACATGTTGACAGTCCATTATGTCCCTTATGGAAGGCAGTGGCATAAACTTTACCATGAGAGAGATTTATAGCCGTGGATGTAATGCTCCCGAACTCAAACTCAGATATGAGATTCGTAAAGTGTCACAGATTCCAATCCAATGATTACAATTTAATAATAGTCTTAGGTTTCAATAGTCTTATATTATTTGAGTTCAATAATGGTGGAAGTGATATGATATTTACATGTCCACACAAATCCATAGAGTCGTAGCAAAATGTTCCAATAACAATATAATCATACCAATATATACGCATTGAAAAGAAATCTACTATAATGCTCTAAAGAGCAACAATGTAATAATGATCTAAATGCTAAACATATGATACTTTTTTACCCAAACATAATTCAAAGGAAAAATATACAATTCCTCTTAACAATATCCCCAATGTCAATGGTTCAATATATGTCTAATAATAACATCAATGAATGAAATAAAAATTATGAAACATCGTAGCAAATCTTTAGAATGGAAGACCTGCAATCATAGTTAGACTAAAATACAAAACGGTTGGATTCGTCCTAACTTGTAAACAATCTCAATGACTATAAATAATATGAAGCAAAAAATATAAATATGAATACTAGCATGTCCAAAGGTTAATATAGAACTAAACAATGATCGAAGTAATAGAATAATCATGTTAGTACAAACTACATGATAATCATATATTAAACCAAATTCAAAGGTCCAATACAAAATTATAAGTTTGAATAAAGAATTTTGACTTCACAATTTAGGGTTTAATGTTAAATACATAATAAGAATAGTGTCCAAACAAGTAAATCAATATGAAGATCAAAGTCTATGAATTCAATGTCATATATTAGTTTTAAAAAATCTGATGTTCAATGATTTAAAGTGTTCAAATTTCAATGATTCTAAGTATTCAAAATTTAATGTTTCAAAGTGTTTAAAATTCAATATTTGAAAAGTCTAATGTTTAATGTTTCAAATGTTCAAAGTAAAGTATCTATATGTTCTAGTCAACCCCACATATAGGGTCTAAATCTTGTGTCAAAACCCATGAGTAGTGTCAAACCCCACAATTAGAGTCAATCCATAATTAGAGTCAATGTCTTTGTTGTAACCCCAATGGTAGGATCCTAATACTCTGTTTAGCTCCAAAAGTAGGATCCAAAAACCCGTGAGATCAAAGAGTATGGTTCAGAGCACTTTTTTGCACTTAGCCTTGTGAGTGGCCTAAAGAGTCAAAAGTCACACTTAGTTCGATGACAATATCCAAAATGAGTCAAAGGTTCGAAGTCTAATAGAGTTTACATTAATAAATTTAAATGTTCACATGGTTTCGATAATTTGAATGTTTCTATAATGTATAAAATGAACATAGACATGACGTTACCATGATTTAATCATTGCAAATGTATATGATTCACTTAAATTCGATGTTCATAAGATCGAAGTCACAATAATTTACTAAGATTTCACACAAAATCAATGATTCAAAGCATGCAATTGGATTTGATGGTCCACATGGTTCATATGATCACATAGGGAACATTGAGCTTAGTCGAATCAATGGGTTTAATATAAATTTACTAAAATTCAAATAATTTTTCAATAAATCTAAGCGTAGAGATCAATCGAATATCACTTCTAGTGCTCCAAACAAAGGACAAAGCAAAATTACTTATCAATTTCATCATTAATAGTGTAGATTTTAAAGGATTCACAATTTCACACAAATTTTCAAAGGAATCACATGAATAAAATCAAATTCCACATGACTTAAAGGATTTAATGAAAGAAGTCAATTCATACAATGTTTAAAAACAATAATCTTTTACAAAATGAGTGTAGGTCTAAAGATCAAACAAGATTCAATGGTTAAAAGCATAGATCACAAAAATTTTAAAAGCTCCAATAAAAAAATAAATTATATTAAGCATAAGGAACATAATCTCTAATAAAGTAAGCTTGAATCTATAGATCTAGTATGGTTCAATGGATTAGAGCATAGCTCTCCAGAAATTTTAGAGGATTTACACACAAATTCACATAATCTAAAAATTTCAAAAAAAAATTATATCACATCAACCATAGTAAACAAGATTACTTATAATCTTCTCAAATCCAAATCCCCCTAACCACAGTCTCTTCATTTCAATATCCAAAATCACCTCCATCTGTAAAATTAGTGTAGATCTAACATTAAATGAAGTAAATTTAGAAGATCAAATAAGATAGTCACCTAATCTAACAAAAACTTCTACGAATGGGTTAAACTTATCAAATTAGAGAAGAATTTATCATCCTTCCTTCTAAGTCTCACAATTATCTATTTCTTCATTCATATGGTCTAAGTGGTCTAATAGACCTAAACGAGGTCATAGAGTGATTATATTTTATCACAAACAAGATCTACATGTGTGGGGCTAAATAAGAAAAAGCTATATCATTTTTATATATTTTTATTTTTTCTAGATTTTTCAGTTGTGACCAATCAGAAGATCTGTGATCTGTCCATCTGTGACCAATCAGGAGATTTGTGATCGCTCACGAGCTCTACAAAACTCCTTATGAGAAAGTCCTGAGAGCTATGACTCTTCCCCGTGACCCGATCACTCCCTCGTGATCGATCATCAGATCCATGACCCATCACGAGTGGTGTGTTCTGAATTATTAGTGCGGATAACTTGTGAAAAAAATGATCATAACTTTTTCTAAAAACTTTGAATTAGGCATTGTTTGAGGCGTTTAGCAAGTAGACTCTTAGAGCTTTTAAATGGTACATGGTTTAAATTCAAATTATTTCAGAATTGATACAGTTTTGCTTATAAAGTTAGCTCAAATATGATCATAGAAAAACTTTACGACTTGACAAGTATGGGATTTATCTTTGTTTTTCTCGTTTCTAATTCATTCTATTGGGTTCCAAACACCACAAGTGACTTCTTAAATATGTTTAAACATGATTATATCATTACACATACTTAATTACATTTTTACCTTTCTAATGTATTATGAGATATTACAGTGGATGTAGGCAATCATTGTTGAACCACATTAACCAGTTTATGCTCATATTGTTTGTCATTGTCTTTATGTCTCACATGTCATGGCAGTCACCATGCCCATGTTAGATTGTGGTTTTTCCATATGTTCTTAGAAAGAATAGCATCATTCTATAATAGATGAGGTTCACTCATGACTTAAACTAATCTTAATATGAAGAATGGTTCATAAATTAGCAATAGATGGACAATAAATTGATAAAGCAGATTTCCTACAATGAAAAAAAAATGTGTTGAGAGTTTCTTGTGCTAGGCATTTGGCGACACATGGTGGAAAAAAATGAACTAATATGTGTCACCCAACACCTAACACAAAGGGATCATTGCACACTTTTCTACATCTATAAATCTCTCTCACAGTAAAGTGAGGAGTGTATTCTTCGATATTTACAGATATAACATATCTACATGTTCCCTTTAAGAATCTCAGGACCTCTAGTAATTATTGTTTTTTTTTTTTATAGAAATCTTAGCATCTTTAGCTGTTTATGCTTTTTTATGAATTTCGGATTCTTTAAGAATTTTGGTCTCTTTAAGAATCTTTGCTTCTTAACAGTTTATGCTTTTTTTAGAAATTCTAATTTCTTTAAGAATTTTGGCATCTTTAAGAATCTCTGCTTCTTCTTTAAGACAAACATCGATGCACAACTACAAACAAGCTCAAATCAGTGGTTTCTCTTTAAGAGAGACACTACCACAGGGCAATGGAGGCGTTGGCAAGGAAATGACCTACAAGGTATGCAAACTTTAATCATGAATTAATCGTATATGTTATCTTTAAAGAAGTGTCAAATCCTATGAGAGATTTATTTATTTATTTTTAAAATCTATTCAAGATATCATAGCAATTGCATGTTTCTTTTATTTCTTAAAATAATTCATACCATGAGCAGTGCAAATTTCTCGACCCATTGGCTTTACCAAAGCTGAGACCGATTAGTCCATTTCTATTGCCTGGGAAGATACCCCTCATTTGTCTCTCAGGGTGTTGCAATGGCTGTTCCTGTTCAGCTGTTGTAATGCTTTTCGTTTCACAATCAAGGATGGAAAAACAAATCAACAACCCAACAAACCATTCTGGCTTAGGTAATAGCTGGTGTTGTACACAAAAATTCTGTAAGCCTTCTGATTCACCAGCAGAAAGTTATTAATTATGACCTCCTTTAACTAAAACGTTTTTTTTTTTTTTTTTTTGTTTCGAAAGAAAGGACAGGAGGAGGTGAATCATGAAGATGGCCCTTAGATTTGAAACCCCTCCCCCTTTGACCCTTTAACTAAGTGGGTAAAATTATTTTAATATTTGATACATCTGTCCCTTATCTGCTACCCACTTGGGAGTTCGAGCCTACCTAAATTATTTTATCAATTGCATCCTGGTATGATAAGAGGAAAGAAGAATACTAATTTGATTAAATTGGCCAAAGTATTAAGGTGTCCATTTCCCTTTTGTAAGTTAGCAAAGTTATTGACTTATTCTAATTATTGAAGCACAAGTGTTTTACACATGATCATTGCTCCATAAAATATGTTATTGTTTTGCCCAGTGATTTTGGGGATTGAGACAATTCCAGAATGTTGGTTGTTGGGATTAAATTTAATAAAAAAAAATAAAATAAAGAAGATGACAAAAGAAAGCCAACCGGATTCTATGAGGAAAAGATGGGCATCTTTTGGCTTCACCCACAATTTTTTATCTTCTTGCTGCTAGAAAACAATGGAAAGAATTGTGTTTCAATGCTTTCATTTCCAAAGGGAAGTAAACATTTTGCTAGAGTATCTACCTTTGAGTGTTACCAAATCAATTTCTTTTAAGCCTTTTCAGTGTAAAGACAAAACCTTAGATTAGTCACTTTTTATTTGAAGTGAGAAATAATGGAAGAAAAAGGAAAACATGGGCCTGAGGTCCATCATCATCAGTAGACCCTTAGAACCCTCGGGCCACATGGACTGCCATTTCATTGATCCAGACCATCCATTCAACGGACCCCATGTCCCGCATTCCCTGATATGGGCAGTTCGATAATGATGTTTCGCTCTTGATTGACAGATTTTTTTTTTCCTTTTTGGGGTAACTTATCGGATTGAGAGATTAAGAACCTCCGATTAGTCGGATTTATCGATTGAACGGTTCGGGTTGACGATTGATGGGCAAGATGTAGTATATGGAGGTTAGGGTTAATTGATAACAATGGACCATAGGCCCATCTTGTAAAGGCTGATTAAAGAAATTGGGTAGGGCAATTTCGACCTAGTCTTTTCAGTATCTGATTGGGCCACTTTGTGTCTTAAGAATGTAACTGTATGAAGCAAAGTATAATAGAAGGATCATAATTAAAAGACATAGGTCTTAAGGTATTTGAAACACGTAACATCATATTTGCTTTCAATTTTGCTTGGAGATATCATCACGATTTCATCTTCTATCTGTCTGCATCTTTTGAAGTTGCCGTCAAGAGCCTATGGTAGTATGACTATGACAAGATCCTATATGATTGTTCAAGTTTCAAATACTCTGTTCTTCTATCGGCATTTCTTTCTTATCTTTTATATCTGTATGCTTCAACGACTCTTCCAAATCTGCTTCAACCACTCTTCCAATTTAAAAGGGAGCTTTGGCAGTTAACAAAATCTTATTATTCTGATGATTTGTTGGGTTTGCGTCCAGCACATTGGACCTGAAAAACGTAATGCATGGGACGAATTTTCTGTGATTTAATGTGTGACCACACCTCCGGTTATTTTTTGGGTACTGTCACTAGGGCATAGTTATTTATATTTTGACTTCATGACCATTACCTGTATACAGTTTGGTTTTGAAAAGTTGAGTAATCACTTTTGTTTTCTTAACTGCCGAATCCCACACATTCTTTACGGACTGGATTTAAGAAAGTAGGGTAAATACTAGTCTTTTGGACAGTTGGCTTTAAATCTAGCAACCGGAGGTCAAATCTTAATAAAACTTGTTTCTGTTCTTAAATAATTTAGAAACTTGGGTTCGAAAGACGGTTCAACCAGTTGAGTTAGACATTTCAACAAAAAACCTGTTGCCGACCAGTTGAAGTGGTGGGTTACCGGTTTACCGGTCCGAGTTTAATAACTATGCACTAAAGTCCACTTAACAGCTGCACTTGGTAGGACCCACAATGGTCATGCTGCAAATAACAGAATTCAACCTTTGACCTTCCACATGGAAGGATGATGCCTTAGCCACCCGAGCATGGGCCACACCATGAGTTAAAAGTGTTCGTTGGTGTCCAAAATAAGGTACCAATTTTAAAAACACATCATGTATCAGTCTATAGTGCACGTCATTAGATGGTCACATCAATTTTCATAACTTTTACCCCCTCATTTTATACCTTAATAGGAATTTGAGTATTGTTCATGCTCACTAGCAAGTACCTCACATATTGTTTACATTAATGAAATTTCTATTCACTTATTTCTTTATTGGTTGAGCAATGTTGCATATAAATGAGAATTGTGGGTAATAAGAATTTATTAATGCGGGTTTTAGAATTTATAAAGGTAGAATATACTTATAAATTGAACCTTTGCGATATAATTAAAATAACTTTCAAGTTTTAATGAGTTTATAGTCACTCTTGGTTGTTGAGTATGGACCCACCTATCACTTATGTGATACTCACACTGGGCTGGGAGGCTATGGAAGGGGTCAGAAAATGCTCACCTTGATATGAAAATAAAGTAATCTTTTGTGACCAATGTGTGATGTATTTTTGAGTTGGATGCTTTTTTTGACACGTTTAGCCTTTTACACACCATGTGTCATCTTGTGGTGTGGTTGCATATTGGTCATATCAATTTTGTTCATAAAAGATGTATTCCCAACGGAAAATGAAATTGTGGGTAGAGTTTACTTTGAAAAGAAAAAGAAAAAAAAAATGGTTGTAGGCACCAAAAATTTATATAAATTATACATTAGGAGCAAATGTCCTTTCCAAGATTTGGTGTACAGGACACCGGGAATGTTATATGGAATAAAATAGTTAGGAATTTGAAATTTCATCTGGTGTCCTCAAGACCATCCTGGACAGAACATTTATTGCCTTATACATAAGGGTCTATGCTTCACAAAATCTCCAATTTATCCTAAATTAAGAAATTGATCCAGAAAAAAACATTATCTAAAAACTAAATAATCCTTAAAGGGATTAGCTTAGGAAGAAAGAAGGAAACTTAAAAAAAAATTTTAAGCCAAAATGTTATAAACAGTCTTATCAAGCTAGAGGGGTTTTTAAACATCTCTACTCCATATTCCAAGATTTTCTTGCAGGCGAAGAAGTATTGAAGACACTGCCCTGAGATCAATGGTAAAGCTAAACTAGCTCTCCCTCTTTTGATTAAACTCTAAAAGCCCTAGATTGAAGGAGAAACATAAGATTATCACATGATCTAATCAAGACTAATTCGAGCCCCACCCCCTCAAAAAAAGAAAAAGAAAAAGAATTCTATCCTTTTCATGAATATTAGGAAATATACGGTGTATCTTGGTGGTTGTGGCACTGTCTCTCTCAAAAAGATGACATGGATCTAAGCCCATTTAGCAGATTATTTCTGTGATTGTGCGCTAATGCCTGTCTTGCACTAGATATGTAGCTATCAAAATAAATTAATTAATTATAAAGAACTAAACCAATGTTTTGTGACCAAAAAGTGTGACTCTATAGAATCACATTGTAGGCTGAAATGTGGTATTTTTGGGGTTAAACGTGTAAAAAAAGTGTTCAGTTAAAAATTAGGTGTCTAAAAGGAGGCACCAAATTCAAAAACCACCATGTGTCAATCTGTGGAACATTTACAAAGTGTCACAGACAATTCTTGTCTAAGGCAATCATTCTCTTGAAAGGAAATACTATGTGGCTACTTTGACAGGTAAGGCCAATAATTGTAGCCACTAATTTTCTGGTGAGGATTTTCTATGCCGATGATAACATCTGGCAAGGTCAAAGGGTGGCCATATCAGTGTCAAAAGTGATTTACACTCGCCCCCGAAAAAGTGAATCACTTTCGGCGCTGAGGTTTCCACCCCTTTGACTCTCGGGAGTATAAAATCCAAGCCGCTAGTATTCATGAACCATCTAATTGTTGGTCTCTACGACATCTAAGCAGTGGTACTTTAATTTTGGTGTTTCAATTCTTGACTAGATTTACCAAATTAACTCCACATAATTTGGAATCTATGTTGGTATCAACACAATTAATAAAAGGTTTGGCTTCAGGTTGGTTGCTTAACTCCTAACCTTGGCAGTTACAACCCCCCCCACCTCGAGCCCGGATTTCATGCACACAAAAGACGTGCACAGACCAAGGGTGGACACATCAACACTGAAAAGTGATTTACACTTTTTGGGGTGCCCTCATCACCTTTTGGCACTGATGTGTCTGCCCCCTGGTCCATGTACACAACTTGTGCACGTCTTTTGTGTACACGAAATCCAGGGGACCCCACCTCACATAAAAACCCAAACCTATCATTATTCTTGGTTGTGATTAATAACCTCCAATGTTCAGCAAATCCAAACCGGCCCAGTGCAGACTCTAATTGGAGGGTCTACGTCAGTTAATCAAAGCGGAATATTTGAAAGATCATAAAATGCAGTGCAAAACGGACCAGTATTCTCTGCGACACCTAATCGTGAGCTGAGACACAAAGGGGGTGGGGCCCATACAATTTTTACAGGGCACTTTTTGTAGGACCCACCCCCCTTTGTGTCTCGTGCTCACGATAGGTGTCGCAGAGGATATGAGTCCGCAAGAATCAACCTTGACTTTATAGCGTCATGTTATTCCTTCGAGAAAGAAAGAAAAAAGTATAATTAAGACATTCAGATCCTGTCCTAACCTTAAAGTCTTGCTTCCTACCAAACAAACCAAAAACAAACCTTAAAGTCTTGCTTGCAATATCATGCCACACATACTCCCTAGAAGTGGCAACCACCACCTAAATTTGATTTTATAGCGTCATGCTAACCGTTCAGATTTTTTTGCCCCCTTATTTTATGCCTTAATCGGAATTTGAGTCTTGTTCATGCTCACTAGCAAGTACCTCTCATATTGTTTGCATTAATGAAATATCTATTCAGTTATTTCTTTATTAGTGGGCAATGTCGCATATAAATGAGAATTGTGGGTTATTGGTGAGCAATGTTGCATATAAATGAGAATTGTGGGTTTTGAGAATTTATTACTGTGGGTTTTAGAATTTATAAAGGTAGAATATACTTATATATTGAACCTTTCCGGTTTAGTTAAAATAACTTTCAATTGTTAATAGCTTTATAATAACTCTTGGTTGTTAGGTATGGACCCACCTATCGCCAATGCGATACTCATAATGGGCAGGGAAGTTACGGATGCGGTCAGAAAATGCTCACTTTGATCTAGGAATAAAGTAATCTTCTGTGACCAAAATTGGTGTGATCAATGTGTGATGTGTTTTTTATTTTGGTACCTCATTTTGGGTTTTTTTTTTTAAACACTTTTAGGCTTTTACACACCATGTGTCATCTTGTGGTGTGGTTGCATATTGGTCATACCAATTTTGTTCATAGAAGATTTGGGAAATGAAATTGTGGGTAAGTTCCATTTTGAAAAGAAATGGTTGTAGGGCACAATGTTCTGTCCAGGATTTGTCGTCCAGGACACCACAGGGCTTTACATGGAATAAAATGGGCGAGACTTTGAAATTTTGACAAAATCCCACCCATTTTATTCCATTTGAAGCTTCATCCTGGACAGCAAATCCTGAACAAAACATCTTTTCTGTTTAAGCCAAAATGTTATAAATAGTCTCATAAAGTTTGAGGGATTTTTACACATCTCTATGCGATATTCCAAAATTTTCTGGGACGCTAAGAAGTTGAAGACACTGCCGAGAGATCAATGGTAAACTGACTCTTTTCTACGATTAAACTCTGAAAGGCCTAGATTGAAGGAGAAACATATGAATCTCTATAATACTCATTTTTATCAAATGAACCAATTAAGACTTTTTTGAGCCACAACCCCTCGAAAAAAGAAAAAAAAAAGAATTCTATTTTTTTTATGAATATTGATAAACATACGGTGTGTCCTGGTGGTTGTGGCACTGCCTCTCTCTTAAAAGATGACATGGGTCCAAGCCCATTTAACAGATTATGTTGGTAGTTGTGTGTCAATGCCACGTCTTGACTAGGTATGTAGCTATCAAAATAAATAGATAAATTAGAAAAAAAGAAGATCAATGTTTTATGACCAAAAAGTCTGTAACGCTTTATAATCACACTCTAGGCTGAGGTGTGTGTTTGGGGTTATTGTGTAAAAATGTCTCAAAAAGGCACCAAATTCAAAAACCACGATGTGTCACAGATAATCATTCTCTTAGAAAGAAACATACTATGTAGCTGCTTTGATAGGTTAGGCCAATAATTCTAGGGAGCTGTATCCTCTGTGCCACCGTAAGTCACAGACACAAAAGGGGGTGGGGCCATCCACTTTTTGCAGGACCCCACCCCCTTTTGTGTATGTGGCTTACCATGGTGCACCATGAGGTGGCACAGAGGATACGAGTCCTAATTGCAGCCCCTAATATTCATGGACCATCTAATTATTGGGCTCGGAAAAAATTTAGGTGAAAACAAATCTCTTGAGATCTGTGAAAACGGCATCAGGGTATGGACACATCAGCATTGAAAAGTGGTAAGTACCCCCTAAAAAGTGTAAATCACTTTTTGGTACTGATGTGTCAGCCCGTCTAGAGCTGTTTGCACAGTTCTCACAAGATTCGTTTGCACATAATCGGAGCCCCATCCAAGCCCCTCAGTGCCACTTTAATTTTGAGGTATCAATTCTTGACTACATGGACCAAACCCCACCTAATTTAGAATCTATGTTGCTATCAACACAATTAATAAAAGGTTGGGTGCTTAACGCCTAACCTTGGCAGTAACAAAGCCCTTATCCTTGGTTGTGATTAATAAATGGGTTGGGTGCTTATTAGCTGTTACCTCCAATGGTCAACCAATCCAACCTGCCCATTACAAACTCTAATTGCAAGGTCTACATCAGTTAATCAAAACGAAATATTCGAAATATCATCAAATGCTGTCAGAATCATCCTTGATTTTATAGCGTCATGTTATCCTTTCGGATAAAAAGGTTTAATTAAGACATTCAAGATCCTCTCCTAACCTTAAAGTCTTGCTTGCAACCATTTGACACATACTCCCAAAAAGTGAAAATCACCACCTAAATTTGATTATTTTGGAAGTGCGTCGAACAATAGCACAAACATGACAATATGCAGGACTTTAAGATCTGAAGAGGATCTGATTTACTGAATATGGTTCCTCAAAATAGAATTTAACTAGGGAGGCTGTGGTGAATTTAATCTAAACAAATATTAAGATTGAAATCCCTTTCAAATTCTTTCTTAAAAAATAGAAAATAAGGTTGGTACAAATGAACCCTTTGCTAGCATGCCCTGCTAATGTGTTGCACCAATGACTTACCTCCTAAATGGGCCATTTTCCTGTAAACTCACCAACTGAATGATCCCAACCATTCTTCTATGTTCCCTTCATTTTAACCGATCAAAAATCTGTCTCCCCCCCCACCCCCTCTCCTTGAAGATTAACAAAACATAAAGGAAAGAAACCCTTTAACTAACAGCCCTTGCTGATTGATTAATACTTCATTATATGTGGAAACGACGTTGTTACATTAATCTAATGATGTAACAGTTTAGAAATTGACTTCATTGAATTAAAATAAACAAATAAACACAACTAATAATTTAAGAAAAATATAAAAAAGAGAAAGGATCTGCTACACCCAATTTGTCTGTCATCCCTTGTCCTCACACACAAAAGGTGAGGTGTATAGGGTTAAAACTGTAAAATCAGTTTCCAAATAACAAAAAAAGTACCCATAAAAGTGGGTTTATTAGGGTTAAAACCATAAAAAAATTGTTCAATTGAACATTTGCTCCCTATTTAAAAGGTGAGCCACAGGTGAACCGAGACACAAAGGTGGGTGGGGCCCTGCAAAAAGTATATGGGCCTCACCCCCTTTGTGTCTCGGCTCACCACAAGGCATCACAGAATATACGAAACGGCTCCTTTTTAAAAGAGGCACAAAATTCAAAAAACCACCTCATGTTAACCTGTGGTGTGAGGACACAGGGGACAAACAAATTTAGGTGTAGCAGAAAAAAAAAAAACAAAGAAAAAGAAAATCTCAACAAAGGGAAATGAGAAGCTCAGGTAATTCCAGCTCTCGTGTAGATGCAGGGTGACAGCTTAGTACAGAGTCTCAATCTTTTTTTTTTTTTTTTGGCAAGGAGTACAGAGTCTCAAACAGTCTTATCATAAAGCCCCACTTCAATATTCAAACATATTAGGAAACGTTCACACATTTGTCTTCTGCAGTTCTGGTAAGAACATTTACCTTTGATTTTAAAGGTCAGATCCCTGCCCTACCAAAATATAAATATATAAAGCTCAGATCATTGCATGTGCAACACCTGCCTTGATATTCAAATCAAAGATTACCCTTTATTATTAGTTTCATGAATAGGGACAATATTAATCCTTAATTAATGCAATTATTCCTGGATTGTAATGATCATTATGGATGCGAGTATGAAGGGTAGATTTTGAAGATGAAATGTATGTGTAGGGGTATTATGGTCATAGGAAGCAATTGTTTTATTAGGTGTCTTTATTGGTTTTATAATTAGCAATAATAGGGATTGTTTGTACATATTGATTAAATTAATCAGTGTCTTAATCAACTTCAGTTGGTGTATCCTAGCATCTAGTATCGTTTCTGCCAGCTAAGCCTAAGTAGTCAGTGAGAGAGAGTCAGCTCGGCTTGACTCAGTTGGCTTGGCCGAACTTGGCTATTTTATTTCATGGCTTATCATTTCTTAAATCCTAGAGGATCTGCTGTGGTTTTTTGTAGCATGAACAAAAAATAACCAGAAAAAAAATACATAAAACCATGTTAAAAACCAAAAACCATGTTTTTTGTTCATGCTACTAAAAACTATAGCAAAATTTGACACAGCAGATCCCTGCCCTTTTTAAATTTGGCATTTTTTCTTATTATTATGACAAGGGGGAAGGGTCATGTATTGCTCTTGTGATCTCAAGAAAACCTGGAACTACAACATTTACCCAAAAATTAAGGGAAGGGGTCAACTAATAGG
>JAOXJP010262921.1:0-20870 GCA_025762735.1 Platanus orientalis
GACTAGACGAGACCAATTAGGATTTGCTCTCTAGGCCTAGCCCAATGTCTGCCTCTTCACATCATCCCAATTTCAACCTAATTCAATAATTAAACACCTATAAAATACTAAGAATTTCCAAGAATTAAACAAATGTAAAAGACACCTAAAATTTTAGATAAACGAGTTAAGAAACATACAAAACACTCTGAATCAAAACAATTAGGACTAAGAAAATGTGTGAAATAAATTCCGACATCAATAGAACATTTTATTTGGGCGTTCATATGAGTTTTGGAACATTCGAACTCTTTGCTTTTTATCATGGATGACATTTGACATGAAAATCTTTTACTTCCATGAGCATCTATATTTCCTTAGAATTGGGTCAAGCATCTTCATTTGCTTATTGACATTTGGTTCTTTACATGTGATTTATCTCTTCAATTTTAGACCCTGTATGGGATAAGATATATGGATATTTTCAAATGACTTACTTATGTAATAGTTATTTTAATTTATATAAGCATGGTTTTGGCATTTGATTTTGGGACAAGAGGATTTGTTATAATACCCCTAAGTGGGAACATGCCCTTTTGGGCCCGGATACCCCTAAGTGGGTTGGTCCTTTTGACCCTTAGGTACCTTATCGTTGGGTCACATCAATAGGCGAAGGGATACTAGTTGCTTGGATATTTATTATGAATAGTCTTTATGATCCTAGAAACCCTTATATGGGTTGGCTAGGCGTAGCCCCAAAGACCCTTATGTGGGTTTCCCTAGGGCTACAAGTTATCCGAAAAATGATTGTGTCTGGTCCGCATCCAATCCAAAATAAGCTTATCTATTTATAAAAACTTTTATTATAAACGGATAGGATATGGATATACATCGATCCGTTCCGTTAAATATATGTTTCATTAAAATGTAACAATATATAGTATATAGAGAATAAACTGTTGGATTTAAAACTAATCCAAAAATCTTAAATAGCCTAATAACTAAAACCTTTAAAATTTTATAAACTCTTTACTTTATATCTATTCTATCTTGGTCCATGGCAGCACCCACAAGTACTACCACAACTATGCCGCAGTGGCAGAAGTTCACACCAACCACATAGGAGAAGAGATGGTTTTTTACTCCATTTGACATCGTTGATAGGCCATACGGCATCAGAGATTTTGGAGAGGATAGACATATGTTAGGGAAAGTCGTACTAGCTATATATGGAATTGCCTATTTTTTCCATATATCTAAAATTCACTATGAAATCTAAATTATTTAAGTGGTTAGGGTACAATATAGTTTTATAATATCTGTAAGAATAGGATACGGAAAAGGATATGCTCATATCCAATCCATTTATAGCCCTAGGTTTCCCCTTGTTGGGTCCGAAGACCCCTTTGTGGGTTAGCCTTTATCACTTCAAGTACACAATCATAGGGTCACATCAATACGTCAAGATGACCATAGTGCCCACAGTCTTTATGACTTCAGATACCCAATCACCGGGTCACATCAGTAAGTGAAGACAGCCTAAGTGGCCCATCTTATGATATCAAATTTGGTCAAGACCCTGCATGGGTTATATGATATGTTTTGTCGGAGACCGTATATGGGTTACATGTTTTGGATTTTTCAGAGACCCTACATGGGTTACATGTTTTGGATTTGTCGGAGACCTTACATGGGTTACATGTTTTGGTTTTGTTGGAGACCCTTCATGGTTTATTTACATATGGTTTTAGCATTTAACGAAAACTTTTATGGGTCAGTACATGGTATATCATATGTAATATATGCATGTTTTAGTTGGATACACTTTGGACACTCATATGGTTATTTTATGGCATATGTATACTCGAATTTTAGTAAGGATACATGTTTGGTATATTTGTTACATTCGCATGTGCACTTTGATTTCTTAGTTTATCTTAATTCATCCTATTTGCTATTGTGATTATCCTTAGCCTTCTTTGTGTGGCATAATTAAGCTGTGTACCCTTTCACTAAGCCCGTCAAACTTACCCAAAATTGACACTACCCATAGATAGTCTTGAAGGACAGGTACTGATAGAAGACGCTAGGGATGCAGCTTAGAGCAAGTAGTTAGGCAACTAAAATACTGATAGAGGTTTCCCATCAAGCTTACCTTTCATTTTTTTAGTTTTCTCTTTGGACATATAGTGTATTTCTTTAGTATGTTGGATGGGCTTGTTTGGGCGGGGATTGTATATTTTGGTTATGGGCATGTTTAGGCCCTTTAAGTTGGATCTTTTAGTGATTATGGACATGATGATATTTTTTGTATTTTCCACTGCACTTGATTTAGTTTATTGTCATTTATATTTTGTTGCGATGTGTTTGGACTAGAAAACTTAAATGGAAAAAAGAAAAAATAATAAATTTATATGGAAAGTGATATGTGATAGATAAAGGGGTGCCACAACTCAAACATGAGATCTATTGGCTATGAGATAAGGGTTCAGTGCGTGTTAGCTAATGTCATGGATCAAGATTTGGGCACGAACCATGGCCCATAGATTCAATTTGGTATCAGAGCCATAGGTTTATAGATTCTGTAGATAATCTGAGTTATTTTGGAGCTAAGGATTGAGTTTTTGGATAAGTCAGCGGAAATGTTTCGAGGATTGATCGATTATTCATGTTTGATGTTTATGATTAGAGAAGTTCAAGAATCTTAGAACTAAGTTGAGAATTATTGGATACAAGTACTAAGATTATTGTTTTTTCTTGTTTCTAGGAGAAAGAGATGCCACTAAGCAGAGGCACTCTTTCTGAGTCATCCACTACCATACAACTGGATGATGATGTCTTGGCTAGAGCTTCAAGTGCTATTAGAGAGCTATCTAGTGTGGTCAGAGAGCATGTCATTCATGGGGGATAGCCCCAAGGGAGGATGCATGGTTAGAGATGGCATTGATGCCTATGAGAGGTTTCATCAGATGGGACCTCTAGAGTTCATGGAGACCTTTAACCCCATGGAGGTTGAGAACTAGATCATGCAATTAGAGAAAATTTTCACCGTCATGGAGTGCTCCTCTGAGCAGAAGGTTTCCATTGCTACTTTTGTGCTAAAGGGCGAGGCAAAACATTGGGGAGGGCCACCCGTGACATCATCCAGTATGACACTGATGAGCTACCTACATGGGACATGTTTCGACATTCTTTCTACTAATACTTCATTCCGAAGAGAATGAAAGATGAGAAGATGGCCGAGTTTCTTGAGCTCACACAGGTTGGTAGGATTGTACTCCAATCCAAGGAGAAGTTCATAGAGTTGTCCCGTTATGCACCACTAATAGCAAGAGATGATGAGACCATTGCTAAAAAGTTCTAGAGGGGACTTTGGCCTACTATCCATACACGGATGACTACTACTCATTTAAGGACTTTTGCTGAGGTCATTGAGACTGCTAGGCTGGTTGAGCAAGACTATGATGAGCTTTCCAAGAGTCGTGACAAGGGCATGAAGCGTCCTCAACCTAGAGGATCTAGAAGAGCAAAGAATGCCTACAGAACTAGCATGACCAAGATGTCAAGGCAGTCTGACCCTAGACCACCATGCTCAAAGTGTGGTTGCTTTCATGTTGGTGTATGCTTTAAAGAGACCGGCACATGCTACAAGGGCAGTCTGATTGGCTATATTATACACAATTGTCCATCATGGAAGAAGAACTAAGCCACCATTCTTGAACAGGTGAAGTAGAAGCTAGAGTTCTAGGGCATGTGTACACCATCATTGAGCAGGATGCCCAGACATCCCGGTCTATTGTCATAAGTATACTTTCTTTGTTTGGCCATGATGCATGGATCTTAATTGACCTAGGATCCACACATTCCTTTATTTCCTACCACTTCATGAGACTTGCTTCCTTGCCTAAGCTACTAGACATTATTCTAACTGTCTCCACACCGTTAGGGAAGATGTTAGTTGAGTTGGTATATAGATCTTGTGCATTTAGAATTGGGGATAGAGAGTTGTTTGTGGATTTAATTTTGCTTGACATGGAAGAGTTTGATGTAATATTGGGAATAGATTAGTTGGTAGTACACCATGCCACCATCCATTGCTATTTGAAGGAGGTGGTATTGCACATACCTGATCAGCTTGAGTTTTTATTTCAAGGAGTGAGGCACAACTCCTTTCTAAGTGTGGATCTCCGTGATTCAGATAAATAAACATCTTCAAAGAGGTTGTCAATGTTATTTAGCTTATGTAGATAATAGTCAGATGGAAGGAACAAGATTGACCACATCCCAGTCGTTAGGAACTTTGTTGACGTATTTCCAAATGATCTCCCCGGTTTACCTCTAAACCGAGAGATCAAGTTTACAATTGACTTAGTCCCTAGTACCACACATGTTTTTATAGCCCCATATCATATGGCACCGGCTGAATTGAAGGAACTGAAGGTGCAACTTCAAAAATTGTTAGACAATGACTTTATTCACCCAAATATGCCACCTTGGGGTGCACCGGTACTCTTCTTTAAAAAGAAAGATGGATTGATGAGGTTGTGCATTGACTATCAATAGTCAAACTAGTTGACAATGAAAAATGAGTACCCATTACCAAGGATTGATGACCTTAGATTGGGTTACCATCAAGTTTGAATCAAGAAGGAAGACATACCTAAGACTGCATTTTGCACTAAATATGGACACAATGATTTTTTGGTTATGTTATTTACTTTGATGAATTATCATGTTGATTTTATAGACTTGATGAACCACGTGTTCAAACCCCATTTGGATAGTTTTCTGATCATGTTCATCGATGAAATCCTTATTTGCTCTAAGAGTCCAGAAGAGCACGAGGAGCATTTGAGGATTACATTGCAGATTTTGAGGGAAATGAAGCTTTATACAAAGCTCAACAAATGTGAGTTCTAGTTGGACCAAGTTATATTCCTAGGCCATGTGATCTCCAAGGATGGGATTTTTTCAATCCCAAAAAGATCGAGGTTGTGGTGAATTGTACATGAGATTGATAATTTCTTAGGTTTAGCTAGCTACTATAGAAGATTTGTTGAGGGTTTCTCAAGTATTATAGAATCTTTAACTAAGTTGGCCCAAAAGAATGCTAAATTTTAATGGAATGAAGCGTGTGAGAAGAGCGTCCAAGAGTTGAAGGACTGGCTCATGTCTGCATTGGTTCTTACTCTACCTTCGAGAACCAAAGGTTATGTCATGTATTGCGATGCTTCAAGAAAAGGATAAAGTTGTGTACTTATACAACAAGGCAAGGTGATTGCATACACCTCAAGACAGCTACAGCCTTATGAGTTGAACTATCCTATACATGATTTGGAATTGGTAGCCATTATGTTCACTTTGAAGATCTGGAGACACTATATTTACAACGAGACATGTGAGATCTACACAGACTACAAGAATCTGAAATACATTTTCTTACTGAATGATTTGAATCTTATACAGAGGCAATGGATGGAATTGATAAATGACTATGGTTATACCATTCATTACCAACATGGTAAGATGAATATTATGGATGATGTGTTGAGTAGGAAATCTATAAGTCTTTGGCCTACTTGACTGTAGGAAGAACGTCTTTTTGTGAGAAGGTAAAAAAGATGAATGTGGACCTCCATGTGAATGAGTTAAGTGTACTTCTTGCATACCTCTGAGTGCAGTCTAAAATACTTTTCACTTCATGATGATAGTTCATTGAGATTTGGCAACTGTTTATGTGTTCTAAATGATCCTGATTTAAAGAGGGAGATTTTAGAAGAAACTCATCATTCTACATATTCTATACACCCTGGTAACACAAAGATGTATATTGATTTAAAGAGCTACTACTAGTGAAGTGGAATGAAGAGATAGGTTGTAGAATTTATGACCAAATGCTTGATATGTAACAATTCAAGGCTGAACATCAGAGACTAGCTAGACTTCTACAACCATTAGAGGTTCCAGAATAGAAGTTGGAGCACATTTCCATGGACTTTGTCATGAGATTGCCTAAGACAACTAAAGGATTCGATGTTATTTAAGTGATCATGGATAGACTGACCAAGTATGCATATTTCCATGGACTTGTCAGAATTGGTTGATTGATGATTGAATTTGGTGCTTGGACCAACTGAGCTTGACATGTATGTCGCGTATTTCATGACTCTGAGATTTATAACTTGTCCTTTGAATTTTAATTATTTATCATGTGCAATTGTAGGGTCCCTTAGGGCCTTAGATATGGGCAATAATATAGTATGTCATCCCAAGAATGCATTAGGTCATATTTTCATATGATATGATTTCATGGTTTATGAATGAGAGATGTTGAATTAAAAGGTATGGATATCAAGAATTTGAAAATGTATAATTTTCCTTTGACGGGTAGGTTCAAAAAATGTTTGGGTAATGTCGAATATGAATGTCAATGTTCAAAGAATTGTCCCTTAGTAAATTGCTAGTCTCGAGAATTGTTTGATTGATGCCTTGAATCAGAGCGTCATTTCTGGTTTTCACTCTGAGCTTTAAAATAATTTTGCTCCATTTTTTGCTTCTGTTAGGAAAGATGCCAACATATATGGGTGAAAGTGTTATTTCTGGTTTTCACTCTGAGCCTTGAATGATTTTTAATCCCTTTTTTCCCCTATTAATGTATAAGTTAATAAGCATGGGGTTTCATGGAATGTTTATGATGATGAATTAGAGTCCCATATCTAATTTTTGCTCTAAATCCAAAGAATTTTGTCCCTTCTTTTACCCTATCCATGAATAGACAAATAGGTCAAGCTTTATTGAATGTTTATTATGAGTTAGAGTGCAATTTTTGGTTTTCTCTCTAAGCTAGAAGAAAGTTTGTTCCCATTTTTGCCCCTGTCAATGAAAATCCTGCTAAGTCTGGGACTAATTGAATATTGTCAAAGTAATGAATGCATATCTTTGACTTTGGTTATCAATCATGATCAAATGCCTGATTTATGTACTTCCGACTTGTTCTTGAAAACTTTTAATATGTTAGGAGGGCTTTTGCTAGGGTAAAACATAGGCCAATGGGTTTTATTGTTATTGGGGCTTTAATGCAAAAGATTGGATGCTTTGCGAATACTTTAATGCTTGTTTCTGCTTTAAGTGATACAAATGAATTTTGGAATCATTGGTTCGGGCAAGAGATTAGATACTTCATGTTTAAGAAGATCATGGTTCTCTATAAAAGAATTTTTTTATTATTGCCCTTGGCAAGTGTAGGTTTGAACGAAGGAACGGTTTTGAAGGCCCAAGGAGATTTTGACAAGGGTTTATTTGTTGTGGACCAGTTTGTTTGAAAAAGAATGCTTGACAAAATGACTAACAATGATACAAGTTTCCATGATACAAGTTAGATTGCATGAGTTGAGCATAATATCGCTTCACCTATTCCATGTTGACAAATCTGGGGAATTCCTCCTCGACCAAGTTCCCAAGTAGTAATGCCCCACCAGACAACCTTTGTTTGAAAATGTAAGGGCCTTCATAATTGGGTCAAGGCTAGCCTCAAACACATTGTTCATGCGGAAGGACTTTTTTAAGAACAAGATCACCTTCTTCAACGTCTCTTGGTATTGCATTTTGTTTCTTAGTTGTTGTCATTCGCCTTTGATAGGCTTGTCTATTGCTGATAACTTCAATCGTTTCTCATCAATGAGGTTAAGCTAATATGTCTAACTTATGCCCATTCTAATCCTGAGATCTAAGCCTTTGCTAGGACCCGAAGACGTGGGATATCTACCTCAATAAGTAAGACCATATCCATGTTGTAGACCAAAAAATATGGAGTGGCACCCATGGAAGTACAAATGGAGGTCCGGTATGCCATAAGTGCATATAGTAACATTTCATGCTAGTTGGAATAGTTTGTTGTCATTTTCTACTAGATATTCTTCATATTCTTATTGGATGTGTAAATGCATGTATTGTAAATTCCATGAGTAGAAAATAAATGAGTTGATAGACTAGGCTATGATATGTTCAAGCTAGAGTTTAGGAGGTTCTTGTGTCAGCTATATGTGAATATCACCTTCAAAGACCAAGAAAGCTCTAAGGAAGCATGCTGAGATCATACAAGGGCCAGAGTGACATGTTCACATCATTTATGTTCTTCCACATCCGCAAAAAGGTAAAAGAGGGTAAGTTCTTACTTAAAGATCCTCGGGACCCCCATAGCACACCTCTTATATGGTTAGAGATAGTCTTAAAGCCATTCTGCACAAAACCAGAGATGTTGAAGCGTTTTAAGTGAGTTAGAGTGCTCTAAAATGGAGTTAAAGCGCTTCAACCAAACTAGCTGATTATACTGTCCAGTTGAAGCGCTCCACCTCCAACATGGTGGAGCGCTCCAACCTTAAAATGGAGTGCTACAAAAATTATCTGGAATTTCAATCCTAAGAAGATTACTCCCAGTGGAGCACTCCAAAGTGGAGAGCTCCAACATAAATGGAGTACTCCAATCTAAGCAGAACTTTTCAAATTTGAAATGAATGTTCCAGATTTGTTGTCCATTTTTTTATGATTCACGTCCAAGGGTAATGGTAAGCCACAACCCATACAAAAGAGCATTTGTGTTATTTTAAACTTAAGGTTTTAAGGGTTTTGCAAATAGACTGGAAAAAGGTTTTTGGGCAAGAACAAAAGCTCTACAAGTTCTACACTCTCTATATACATTCACTCAAGATAACAAGCATCTAAAAAAGAAGAAAAGAGTCGGTTTTCTCTTTTGTGTCCATGAAAGAGGTTTTCATTGCAAGACAAAAGAGGAGGAAGGTCAAAGACGACTTCTCCTTCACTTCCTAGCATTCAAACTCCTAACCTCAAGGTTGAGGTAAAGCTTTAATTTAATATTTCGTAGTTTTCTTCCATTGTAGATAATTTTATGGTTGACTTTACATATTTCTCATGTACACCGCTACTCTACTTGAGAATCCTTGGAGAACTCACCTCGATGTGGTATTGCCCTTATTGTGCTTCACTTATATTTTCCTTCATATAGGCTTACTTAGTTTTGTGATTTATTATGCTTGTTTGCCTTCATTAGAGGCATTCACACACTCTCTTTGCTTATGTATAGAAATCAAACTATGTTGGTGTATTTGGCTATTGAAAGTCACTCTCTATATTGGGACTTTGCTTCACTTACTTGACCATATTAGCATATTTGACTATTGAGAGCCACATTAAACTTTGGGACATTGATTCCTAACTTGAACCAAATCTAATATATTCGGTTATTGAGAACTATTTTGATATTATATACCTTGCACCCTTATGTCAATGGTAAGAGATGTCGTATGACAAATTGTAAGTCTTTAACTTGTAGACAACCAATGTCGTGCTTGTCGAAAACACCAAGTACTTAATTTAAGGTTTGCTCATCCCTTGTAATCACTGTGAGTGATTAATAAAATTAAGTAGTTGAAAGTTGATGTAGGCATCGGTGTGACCGGACCACTATACATCTTGTGCTGTAGTGTGTGATCTTTGTGTAATTGTCAATTTACATTTTTATACCTGCAATCATTAGCATTTGAGAACCAAACACATTGATTGAGTTAAATTAAAATTGAACATTACTAATTAACTCACTAAAATTAAGATTGGGGTAAAACAAATGAAGAAAATTTGATTAAATCCTTTTCACCCCCCTTTAGGATTATCACACATAAAATTTTAGGTTACTTTAACTTTCCCCATTCATCTATGGTTTATATGGTGAGTACCGATGGTGCTTAGATTTTGAATTTTTGATAGAATAGTTCTAAATCGTTCACCGAGTTACATCTTCCCCTAATGTATCTCCAAATATCACAACCATGGTTTCAATATTTTACAAGTCAACACGATACTCAATTGAGTTGGTTTGATTCATTTGATTTTGGATAGATTTAGAAACTTAAATTCACTTTGTAACATTTGTTCAAGTCATTCAAGACGTTTGGAAAACAAAAAAATCAACGTCAAATCATTAAATATTTTGACATATGGATGCTAGGTTGCGAGTTGGTGCACCATACCAAAAGGCAATGGACTTCTAAGTCGCGTCAATATCTGCCCCTCCCGCGTGCATTGCTGCTCCCACGCTATGATTTGGTGGTTTGTTGGTCCAAGTGATCCTTAAAAAAAGAGTTTTAGCTATTTTTGGCATTAAGTCCCAATTCTAAATTATTTTACAGTCCAAACAGACCCATCACAATTGTTTTAACATCCTCAATATATAAATGTCAAATTTCAATCAAATTACAACCACTTTTGTGGGTGTGATATGACCATTCGGAAATTAGAGCTGTAGACGATTCCCTCTTTAGATAATATGGGTATGACTAAAGCGGCTAGGATTTGGTGGACCCCTTAAAAAACACTTAAGATTCCCTTTCTATCAGGGGCAAACACATCAGTCCTGAAAAAGTGATTTACATTTTTGGGTGGTGATTATCACCTTTCAGCATTGATGTATTTTCCACTGATGTAGGGCAGACCTTAGGCATTCTTTAAGGGGTCACACCATATCCTCATGGTGACAAAAGAGATACAAAGCAAGCAAATATTGGAAAAAAAAACGTAGAATAATAGAGATGAAATTATTTACTGTTTGAAACACTTTACTGTCCAAATGGGTCTATCACAGCCACAACAATGGCTGCAATTTGAAACCTTCGAGATTTGAATCTCAAATTTGGATCAAGTCACAACCAACTTTTGTGGCTGTAATATGACCGTTCAAACTGTAGAAGGATTTAGAGCTGTAGACCACTTCCCCTCCTAAGCCAACATGATGCAACTATGACCTTGGCGAAGTGCTCTCACCATTTCATTAGTGCTCTTTCCACTATGGCACGTTCACACTTCTATAAGAAAAAGTTTATAAAGCAGCAAATGGTGAGCATAGAAGCAAAAAACATAAAAATGGATAACAGGTCTAATAGATCTCTGTACTTCTTCTTCCCACTAGCCCTTATGGTTCTATCTCTCAGCGTTGCTGCTGTCCAAAGGGCCGACGCCTACCCACCGTGCAACGGTTCCATTGCAGAATGCAACCAAGAGGAGGAGCTGTTGATGGAGTCAGAGGTAGCTCGCAGGTTCCTGGGACAGGACGATTACATCTCGTATATATAGGACCACAGAAAAAGACAAACCAGTTTTTAGGGACACTGGAAAAGGTGAACCTTATCGTAAGAATGGCAGAGGCTGCGATAAATATAACATGTGTAGGACTGGCTCATGATGCCAACTTCATCTGTATGTAATTTGTGAGGGTTTTATAAAATTTGAAGCTCATCCAATTAGTTGTTCTTGTTTATATCTGCCCATTTCATATCCTTCTTTAATGCATATATATATCTTGTATACTTTCCTACTAAATATATCAATAACTTGAGGTCGTCCTAAAATATATGCCAACCTAACCTGATCTAACAATCGAGTTGGGTTAGTCAAATGCTTCAGCAGAAGAGAAGGTGAATTAAAATGACCATAGCGATATATGGGTTTCCTCGCTTTGGAGTCAGTAGGCTTTACTGATCTCAGTTTTATAAAATAATAAAAAAAAAAGGCTTTATCTGATCTCCTTACATTAATTAAAACTATGGGAGCGAGATAGAAATTCCATTCAAGACATATTAAAGGAAAAAAAGACTAATTCGATGCAGGGTCTAATTCCTAGTGATATCAAGGTTGTATTTATCAAAGCACTCTCAAGATAGTTTATCAAAACATCATGATAACTTTATCATTAGCCCATTAATTCTTTTGTGAAGGTTTGGCATCCCTTTTTGGTCCACTGATTACACTATCTAATAAGAATGAATGATTTTTATTTATTTATTTATTTATTTTGAGGGCATGTGGGGATCTAGCCACGCGCTGCAAATTTTCAATTAAGGGGATTTAACCCGTAGCCTTCACTATAAAATGATTATGCCGCAGCCACTTGAGCACTGAGGCTTTGGCAAATGAAGGATATTTTTTTTAAACAGACTAAAGATATAGCCATTTTATATAACAAATTGTAAATAAAAATAAATAAATGAAAACTTTCCATATATTTGAATTCACAAAAGGAAAAAAAAATGAACAGGAAAAGCAAAACAAATAAAAAAAGGAAAAGAAATAGGGAAACATGAAATGATATAATATTTTAAATTTCTTGATATCCAATTTTATTAAAACTCATAAGTATATAATAGTAAAAACTTTGGAAACAAAAGTTCCAAATAAAACGAATCCTCACCTAGAATTATGACTAGTGATGAGAAAAGATAATCATGTTAAACTTTGTATTATTGTCTTTTAAACCTTATCGTCCCTTTGGGATTATGTATTCAAAGAACACAGCCACAAGGCCACCAACATCACCCAATTAGAAGGCTAGAAGCATCACTAATGATGCTCCATCCATCATAGGGTTTCACACCCATTCGACCACCCCCAAATCCTACTCATATCCACCAAAACGTGACATTAGGTTAAGATCATCATCAGCTACCTGAAGGAATCACTGAACAGAGTCAAGATCCTCTGCAGTAAGTTAAACCACTTTAACGTGTAATGAGTGTCTACAACGGGAGTTTTAAATTTTTAGTATACACGTCATGTTTTGAGGACCGTTGCACATTAATACATTTTAACTGAATGTAGAAGATCCATACTTCGCCCAACGGGGTCTCCTCGTGGTTCATCTGCCTATTCCACCTAAGACCATTGCCACTCCTCTCAACGCTCTTGCAGATGCAATGCTAACTCAACTTCCACAGAAAATCACTCATCTTTGGCAATTGGATTCCTTAATCATATTAAGAAATTTCATCCCTAATCATGCTAAGAAATTTCATGAAATCCCATTTGATGAACTCCTTCTCCTCCCTTATTTCTTAATTACAAAGGAGCATGTAGTAAGAATACCCATACATATAGGAGTGTCAATGAGCCGAGTTGAGCTGAGCTCTGATACTCAAGGATTCAGTTCAATTAAGCTCATGATGTAACTCATTAAGACTGAGGTAAGCCGAGCTTCTCATTAAGACTGAGGTAAGCCGAGCTCAAGCTCGGCTTTGTTCAGCAAATTCAAGCTTACTGCTTCAAGCCTGAATCTCAATGTCTAATAGTACAAGAGCCAAACTGATCCTATGTACTGAAGATATAGTTGGTTGAAACAAGCCCAACAACCCATTTTGTTGCCTCTTTCTAATTAGTGTAATATATAGACATATAATATAATTAGCTCTATCTATATATATTATATACCTATGTAATACCTTTAACGAATTGAGCTTTTAGTGAGCTGAGCCTTATATAGCTAAACTAAGGCTCACTTGGTTAAATGAGCTCAATAGGAGGCGGCACAGCTTGTGTGCTTCAAACACAACTCAAGCTTAATTCATGAGAGACAAACTTCAAGCAGAGGTGCCTAACCTTTTTACTTCCTAAGTTGAGTTATGAGAGACATTGTTCTAGACCTACGGGTGGAAATTCGTGTTGGCTGGTTGGGTTTGTATTATGTCAAGCTAAAGGTATACAGCCAAACATGACCCATTTATTAATCATGTCAAAGCGGGTGAGCTGAAACATGATTACAGTAAACCCTAACTTGTTAATTTCGTGTTGGGTTTGCGGGTCATGTGACTAAGGGAGGCAATTTGTGTTGGCAGGTAATGTCCGTGTTGTGTTGAGTTAAGGCTATATGACAATATGAGTTAACCTGAACACAGCCCACTCATTAATCAGACCCGAAACATGATTACAGTAAACCCTAACCCCCCCCTCCGGTTAATTTCATGTCGGGTCCCAGGTCATGTCAAACATTGACATCCCTATCTAGGCCTAGCCAACTAAATGTCAAGGACTACATCAGGTTTCAATATTTAAGACATAATGACTCTAAAACTTCAATTGTCATAATAAGAACAATAAATAGAATTAAAGAAAAATGATAAGAACCAATTAATGTGCATGTATATTCACCAACAAAAACATTAATATGCATGTATTGCACAATTTCCTAGTTTGTATTTATGAATTGAAAAGGACCCAAGTGCTAATCTGGTGCAGATAAATAAATCCGAACTAGACCTGAATAATCAAGATATTGTTTTGGTCCAAATCGTGAACTGAGCTCAGCACAACGAGTAGAAGGACTCCAGAAATCACAATTCCAACAAGAAGATTAGAAGAAAATGAGTCTGGTAACAAAGGCCAGTGGAGTTGTTGAGGTCGAACGAGATCTTCCAAAGATCAGCCATCAAGACCGATTGCACTACCCACTCCTTAATCTATAATGTTGTTTTCAATACGATTGACCCTCACCAATGGTGCCCTTGTTCATATACGCAGCTACAATGATGGTGATCACGTCGTTCTTATATCTCCTGCAAGTGAACCATAGTCGGCTGAAAACTTTGCTTAATATCCTCCACCTCTTTGGGACTCTTGAAAGGAAGAAAATATTCTGGGGTGAAAAAGTGTAATGATAAGCTGACATGTGTTGTGTTTGGGGGTTAAAAGTGTTCACATGAAAAAGTAGGTGTCCAAAATGAGACCAAATTCAAAAACCCATCAATGCATGCTTATAGAGGTCGGTGTCAACACAAACAAGCATTCATTAATAGCAACAGGTCTATTATAAAACCTTTGTGAATCGGATGATCCCCTAAATTATGCTTTATCATCGTTGAGGTCGTAAGGTGTTCAACTAGGAGTTTTTCTTCTTTTATTTGCTTTGATTTAGGAAGCAAAATGATTAGCCTAATCCGATTATAAATGATCTTGGGATTGAGATCTTGAGTTCAGAGATCATGAGATCACATGCGAAAAATAACCAAGTTTGATAGACTTTGGATGAAAATCCTTCATCTTGGAGCATAAGGCACTGTTTGGGAATCATTCTTTCGAATAAATTCTACATTTTTAGTTGAATATTTTAAACAATGGGTAGCTGGCGAATGCCCTTTCGGGAAACAGAGCAGTCGCAGGTCACCTGAAACTCCTGCTTCACTTCCCTTTTTTCATGCTTAACCCTGGGTTTCAAACCTTGATGAAGTAAACCACTTTTGCCCACCTTGCTGCCCGCCTGCTACCAGCCTCTTTGAGCTTCTAACCCATCCTCGACATACACCCCTCTGATACTTGCCTAAAATGGTGAAACTTTGTCACCAGCTGCTTAGCGTCTCAAACACTGACCCACTTCCTCAGGTTGACCAAGGCAGATGAAGGAAAACTCAAAAGACGGGTGAATGAACTTGGCAGTGGCAAATTTGCCACTCCCTCCGTCTATATATTTGATGAACGTGGAAGAGGGGTGGGTAACTTGGCTGTTGTTGAAAAGAGTTTGAAAAGGAGAGGAGCGTAAGTTAGCTAAGGGTGAGGATAGAAAGGAAGAGAGTGAACCAAAAGCGTGTGAGTGGAAGAGTGGATGCTGCTACCAGGGACCTCATCCCTGATGAACCAGACCTAGTTCCACGACTGAGAGCTTCTTATCTCATGGACTCTCCTTCTCTTCACTTCTTATTCTTTTTATTCACCTCATTCTCCATCCCATTTATTGGTTATTGCCCTTGACTGTTGAGAACTCAGCTTCGGCCTTGAGGTCTCTAGTCACGTACTCCTCTTTGAGACTGTTGAGAACTCGCTTCGGCTTGAGGTCTCTGGTCACGTACTCCTTTAGAGACTATTGTCTTCTACGAGAGATTTGTTTGTCTCAAGAGTTGAGGCGGCTTGATTTTGGTGTTGTGAAAACACACTAAGAATCTTGAGCATATGTTATTGATTTGTACACCAATGGAAATGTTATGCTGCCAATTTTGTTTTTACAAATCATAAGACATAGTGATCTCGGGATTTAAGTAACAGTAAAAAGGCTTATTCATCTTTGTCGGACAGTGCCACTCCATAGAGGGACAAGGGTTCTACCTAAGCGAGATTGTATCCCCGAGTTAGCTCGGCCGAATCCCTTACACAATATTGGGAGGCCTCGACTATCTTCAAGAAACGCAAAAACAACACATTTTCTATCTCGAATGAATCAGTATTAAAACATACAAAAGAAAACTCAAGTTTGAATTCTAAGTTATAGTGCACGAATGACCATGTCATGGTGTGCAAATGATTATGTTTAGAGTGTGTGAATTAAGTTAGTCTGAAGCTCGTGAATGAACCGTCTGTAGCTTGCGATTGCGAAGTGCTCCTGTGCATGAATGAAAGGATGCGAATGAACAATTTTATGTGTGATTGTTCAAGTTCTTGAGAGATTGACCTCGAATTGAATTTGAAGCTCCTCTTAATTGATTTCTCATCCAGAAAATCAACATTTTTTTGAGTCATTCTCTAACTAGACAAGCATTTGGCAATGTTCAATCTAAAATCCTTTTTTATATAAAGTATAAAATTGTTTGGCAACAAACTATAGAGAATGCATTATGTTCTTAATTGACACAAGAATATGTCATAATACTTTAATACTACATAGAATGATCATAGCCACCACAAAGTCTATTCATTAAAAAAATCTAGAGAAAAGAAAAGAAAAAATCTAACTATTATTACCACCCTTTAAGGAGGGACTACTACATATCTTGCAACTACTCCTTTAATAATACCACCATAAGAAAGATGAAGAGAAATACAACAAAAATCAAAACACATAAAATAAAAAACTTCTTATGATGCCAAATGTGTTATATTGAAATTTCTCGATTATATATATCTTCCCAATTCAATCATCTCTTACAGGTTCTACATAAATATTCACCTAAATAAATAATTGAAAATAGTAATGCAAATAATTAATTATTTTAGACATCAATAACTACAATTAATACAATGAAACAATTGACATTATTCCTGATTTAGTGGGCATCGATAAAACCATGTTATTGCTCACTTATCTATAAAATCAGTTCACACATAATGATTAATATAATAATCAATTGATTACTAAGTAAAATAATATTTTTATAATGAAGTTACCATAAGTACAATAAAAAGTAACAAGATGTTAGAATAACTAGATGGCAATAACAAACTCAAGCCTAACATATTATATTATGCTTCATGGAAATATAAGAAATTCTAACATCCGAATACTAAGTTCCTTAGACATGTGATTCACAAAAACACCTCTCCCTCCCTCAAACCTAACAATTAAGGAGGATAAATCACCACTATAAAAATAAAGACAATATATAGTGATTATCATTGAGGCATGAATGTGAAAGACATAAAAAGGTCATGCTTAATTGATTAGGCCTACATTGCTAATCTTGCGTAATGTGTTGTAGAGGATATGCACTCCCATTAGATAGTCATTTAAATTGATCTTATGTTTAGTGTCACCATTGCCTAATGGTTCAGAAAAACATAATCAAACTAGCAATTTTGTTTTATAAAAAATATAGTATGGTTTAACATGGTTCTGTATTTTTTCATAGAACTAATGTTTTTATAGAGTTATGGTTGCCGTCGACTATTGGTTTTTCCTCTTCTATAAAATTGTTTGAAAACAACCTATAGAAAATGCATTCTTTTCTTGATTGACACAAGAATATGGCATAATATTTAATATCTATGCATGTAATGATCATAATCATCACAAACTCTATCCATTAAAAAATATCTAGAAAAAAAGAGAGAAAATCTAAATGTCATTACCTTCATTTAAGGAGGGACTAATACAAATTTTACAACTACTTCAATAATACCACCATGAAAAAGATGAGGAGAGATACAACCTAAGGGAAAAAAATCAAAACACATAAAGCAAAAATGTCATAAGCTACCAAATGGGTTAAATTAAAACTTTTCGACTATATATGAGCATTTCCTCAACTCGATCATCTCTTACAGGTTCTACATAATTATTCACCCAAATAAATGATTGAAAATAGTCCTACAAATAATTAATTGTTTTAGACATCAATAACTATATTTAATACAATGAAACATTTAACATTATGTCTGATTTAGTGGGCATCGATAAAACCATGCTAATGCTCACTTGTTAGTTTTGCACATAATGATCAATGCTATAATCAATTGATTACTAGGTAAAATAATCATATTATAATGAAGTTACCATAAGTACAATAAAACTAATAATAAGACATTTGAATAACTAGATAGAAGTAATAAACTCAAACCTAACATATAATCTTATGCTTCATGGCTATACAAGAAATTCTGACATCTAGAGGCTAAGTTCCTTAGCCATGTAATTCACAAAAACACCTTCCCCTCCCTCAAACCTAACAATTACGGAGAACAAATCACCCGATATAAAAATGAAAACAATACATTGTGGTTATCATTGAAGTATGAATGTAAAAAAGCATAAAAAGGTCCTACTTAATTGATTAGGCCTGCACTACTAATCTTGTGTGTTGCATTGTAGAGGGTATGCACTCCCATTAGATAGGATCATTCAAATCGATCATATGTTTAGTGCCACCATTGCCTAATGGTTCATAAAAACATAGTTAGACTAGCAATCGGGTTTTAGAAGAAAACTAGTATGGTTTAACATGAATTTCTATTTTTTTTGTAGAACCAATGTTTTTTTATAGAACTATGGTTTGCCGCTTAACCAATCAAATTATTGGTTTTTACCTATTTTGGATTAAGTAAACAATTTGGCCATCTTAACTCTTATTAGTATCTTTACCATAAAGAAAAAAAAATCTTGGTAATCTAATTAGGACTTCAACCCAAAAACTATATTTGTTGTTTCTTTTTTAGATGAAATGGGTGTTCTATTGTGTAGAGAGAGAGAGAGAGAGAGAGAGAGAGAGAGAGAGAGAGAGAGGAATTATGCCCTTATCCCTCCTCATTTTACAAAGGAGAGACAGAGGAGAAGAAAATACTTGTCACAAACAAAGAAGCTCTCACCAGAATGTTTGATGTCATTTGAGGTTGTAGCTACAATCGTTGTTCACCTCTTGAACTGAAGCTCCCCACACTAGCTTCTGCTTTTGATGTGAGGAGTTGGCTTTCTTCTCCCTTGATTATGTATGTGAACAGATGAAATGCATTCTAAATTTTTCTTGGCACTATTTTTTTGGAAGAATGATTTTTGTATTGACACAAACCCTTCTAGACGTGCCATTGATTGACACATGATGTATTTTTGAATTTCATGTCTCTTTTTGACCACCTACTTTTTCAGCTGAACACATTTTTGAATTTTTTTACCCCCCCAACACAACACGTGTCAACTTATAATTGACCATAGATACTACATGGACTTTTTCATCACAGAACATTTGCTTCTTTTTTTTCCCCTTGTTATGTCATACCAAAAAGTGTTGCTTGGAGCATGGTTATCAAGAGCCCGATCTGGATCGTAGGAGTGCACGATCCTAAATCATCCAATCAATCTGACCTCCCTATGTAACGCCCTGAACCCATAATTTCCACTTTGTGGATCCAAGAGATTACCTTATGATGGGTTACAATTGCAAATAGTTGTCCCTAATGTCATTTTGTCCCTTAAAACTGAAATTTGGGAGGAACCCATATGTCGGTTCTACTAAAATTTCGACAGCATAACAATTATAATATGGATCTCTGGGAAATTCTCATATCATAATAGGAGGGTACTTGATAGATCAAACAAAACAAAAACACTCCATCTGTGTTATTGTTGTCTTTCTTGACAACTCCATAATCCAAGCATTAGCCTTTCAATTTATAAATTAAATCCTCAAATAAAAGGAAAAGTACTCAATTAATCTAACTACATTCCAAGTGTTTAAGTACATTTTATTAATAAAAAGGTAAACTGAGTCTTCTACAAGAAATAAAATGGCTCTTAACCACTTTATTATTCCAACATCCTACTACCTATGTTGTCACCCTTAGAATGTAGTGTAAGAATCCTCCCTCTAAGGACTAGTTTGTCTCAATATGAAATGTTTTAAAATAGTAGGTTAGCTCACAGCTCATGTAAATAAGTAACTACCAAACTGGTGTTACCACAATCTCCAACCACCATCACACTCTATGACATAACACCTCGTGCAAGTAACGTCCCTAACTCAATCATCTAAAATGCAATATGATAGTAAGAACGAACATCAAAGAGGAAAGTAGTTCCATTAGGTACAATAAATTTAATGCAACAATTCTTAACATTATAGAAAGATAATTTTATGACGTGTAGTCTTATCATTTAAGGTGGACTATCGAGTTGGGTGTCATTACAAGTGATAAGCTAGTCATAGGTGCGTTCACTTGATTGTCTCTCCCATCCGTGTTTCCAATACACGGGATAACCCTCTATAAATCACATATGAGGTAACCATTGTGTAACCATACACATGATAACCATCCGTGCTCCACTACATGAGATAACCATCCGTATTACCATATACGGAATAACCATCTATGTAACCTACATAGGATAACCATCTGTGTTTCCAATACATGGGATAGCTTACACATGCCTGGCTTTTTTTTTTTATTCTAACCCGATTTTCCCCCCTGGTTCAGTCTAAGTACATATGTAAAATTTTAAAATTTTAAAATAGTGATCATATTCCACAAAAAAAATAGAATTTTCAAGCTAAGTCCATAGTGTGCTCCCATAACTATTGTTTACCACAACTTACAACCAGGTAATTTATTTAAGTTTTCATATTTTCCCACTCTTACCTATATTCAGGTTTTTGTTTATTTAAATTAGTTATCAACCTTTACACTTGTATAAATCACTTGTAGCTTATTTAGTTATTTATTTATTTATGCATATGATTTCATTTATTTTATTTATTTATTTAATTCTCACATTTTTTCTTTCTGAGTCACACACACACACACACACACACACACACACACACAAATATATATATATATATATATATATATATATATATATATAT
>JAOXJP010262931.1:0-35434 GCA_025762735.1 Platanus orientalis
CTCTCTCTCTCTCTCTCTCTCTCTCTCTCTCTCTCTATCTATCTATCTATCTATCTATCTATCTATATATATATATATATATAACCCTGAATGGGTTGAGCTCCTACCCAGCGAAGCCTAGTACAGTTTGGCCCAAGATCAAGCTCAATTAGCTTAGCAAGCTGAATTGGAGGCTTAGACATAGCTCTACAAGCTTGAAACAAGGCTCAACCTCAGCTCATGACAAACTAAGGTCCGAGCCGAGTTTCTAAGCTCATTAACAACCCTATTTGTGAGTTTTGATCTAGTCTAATGTTGACAAGACAAACGTCTATTACAATGGATAGACAACATGTCAAGAAAAAGTACTCGAGACATCATACTTTACAGTAGTGTTTTGGCTACTTAATCACATGCATATTCACTAAAACACCCTCGTCAAGTACGTTGCCCCTGAGATTCTTTTTACACGACATGCATTCATTGGTAATGGTGACAAAAAAATTTAGCATGCACTGGATTGGATCGGGTCTAGGACTTTTCTTTCATTTGGTGAATAAGTGTAGGAAGAAAGGTGTCCTTCAAGTTTTACTACTAAGGAGCCTTCATGCACTGGTATTCATGAATATATATATATTCAAAGATGTAGAGAGTAATAAAGATCTTGAAGCAAAGATTCTATAAATCATCTAATTAATCAAAATATATATATATATATATATATATATATATATATATATTTAAGAATAGACCTATCTCAACAGGATAATTATGTTAAGACAAATTAGATATTGACTTGTATCACTTGAATCCGATTTGCCCTATTTTTTGGTTTTTAGAGGGATTCAACTACGGTCTATATTGTTGTCGTATGTTTCAATTTTAAAGATCTTCAAATTACATTACATTTTCTTCCATATGCTTCTCAAAGTGAATGACTGAAGTAAAATCTATGGGAATGTTGTGCCTCAAAACCCATACCAGAAATGTCATAAATTCCAATATATGGCATTAAATATTCATTCATTCATTCATTTTTAACTTGTAAATTCCATATAAATTTTTCACTTATCATTTTAATTTATACACAGTGGAATTGCATATTATAAATCATAACTACTCATATCTCATAATCAACTTGAAATAAAATTTTTATAATTCCATAAACCTAAAAATAATCCAAAATCATGTCCTAACATTCTCATTCACATAAACTACAGTCTGACATAATTTAAACCATCATCTAAAAATCAAATATCAAGTCTAAACCAAAATCCACTAACTTATTACAATCTTTCCAAATAAACTGAAATAAAATAAAGTAATGTCTCAATGTCTCATAGCATATATCCAATAGTCTAACTCTCCAATCATGTTTGTCAGGACCACTATGCAGTTATCTCCTTATCATCTATGGTACCAAATTTGAGGTGAGCTTGACAAACTCAGTAGATAACAATAAACTAAGGAATAACAGATCAAGACTTTTACACGAATTAAAATGAAACAGATAGTTGCATAACTTTTAACAATATACGGAACTGAACAATTACATATAGAGCATATACTAAACTAAAAACATTAAAAGATATAAACATATAGATAGACTAAACAGAATAAAACAGGTGCATATAACTGAACTGAACAAAACTAAACATGTAAAACAGATACATAAGTCAATATAGATAACAATTACATAAACTAATACATATAACAATTATACCATTTAATCCTCGATGCAAAAGGGCCACATGATTCACCAATTTTATCTCTAGTGAGGAGAGCCACATGATTCACCAATTTTATCTTTGGTGAGAAGAGCCACATGATACACCAATTTTATCTTTGGTGCAAAGAGCTACATGATTCACCAATTTTATCTCTAGTGAGAAGAGCCACATGATTCACTAATTTTATCTCTGATGAGAAGAGCTATATGATATACTAATTTTATCTCTGGTGCAAAGAGCCACATGATTCACCAATTTTATCTCTGGTAAAAAGAGCCACATGATAACCATTTATAATCCCCGATAAAAGGATCATTCACACCATAAGTCAGGTGTGATGAGCATCATCAATGTTTCCCCTTTGATAATGAAGGGTGGCTTATAACAAAACTATAACAGAAAAACGATAAATAATAACAAAAAACAATAGCAATAACAATACAAAACATATAGTAATTCATAACAGAATATAAGCAAATTCATAGCACTTTAGATCATAAATGCTTGATCCTCCAATGCACGGAACTATAGAACAATCAGATTTTTTTTATAATAATCATGATGAACATATCACATTTAGATCATAAATCAATCATATAAGCATATACAATTCTTATAAAAGAAGAGAATAGTCTCAACAATTCTATGGAACCAAATGCCGAAACTGGAAGTACTTGTGTTTTTAAAAACAGAAAAAAAAACTCTCATTAAAATCAATGATTTCAAAACTTAAAACAGATTAAAACTTATAGCAAAACAATTCCTAACATGTAAAACATGAATCCAAAATAATGTAGAACCTCGAGATTTTACAAAACAAATCATAGTATTTTACATTCTTGAAAAACCTTAAAACCTCCTTTAAAAACTTTTAATCTTTGCTTTAAATTGATTCAAAAGATATAGTAGATCTTTACAAAACATGAATCAAACACTTCTATAATCCTAATAAAGTGAAAAATGAAATTAGTTTAATGTTCCATGCAAAACCAATTTCTCTTTTAAAACAAATCAAAACTAGTGAAGAACAGTTGAAAATCCATTAAAAAACCAAAATAATCTTTGCAAAAACAAGTTTGGATTGGTTCTAGGAACTTATGACATTCAAAAATGAAATAAATTTAGTGTCCCCTACCTTTTGGTTGATACAAAATTCCTTTCAAGCTTTGTTCTTTAGAAAAATCTCTAAATCTTTGTAAAACCTAGTTTTTCCTCTCATTTTCTCTTCAAAATCCTTACTCTTGCAAAACTTCTTCAAAAGATCCTCTTTCTTACGAGTTTCTATATTTTTATAATGCTAAATAACAACCATAATTCCCAATTTCGTATTTAGGTAAGTCTTTAGTGAAAAGGTCTTTAAAATTTTGTAAAAATCGCGATTATACAAAATTTTCTACTTGATGATGTCATCTCGTCAGAATTTTTCTAGCATAAACACTGGTGGAAAAATGGTCATAACTTTCTCTACAAAACTTGGATTCTCTCACCATTTTTTTGTTGGAAATTAAACTTCAATAGCTTTCCAAATCCATAAGGCTTACTCTATAATTCATCCTACATTTTTATTGGTGTATTTTTAAATTTACCTCAAAATCTACTGATTTATATCATACCAAACGGTATAAACACTTTTTGGAAAAATTATCATAACGTCTTCTAGAAAACTTCAATTCACTCACTGTTTATTGCATTAGAAAGTAGATTCATAGATCTTTCCAAGCATATATTATTTGTAGGGTGATTCCTATAGGATTAATATAGATTTATTTATAAAGTTGTGTCATCCGTATATGACAACTTCAGAACTTGTCATGTCATTGACCCCTTTTTTCTTTTCATTGCTTAGTAAATTGCCTTTAACATTTTTGTTTGGTGTCTGTTTCGCTCGTCATTTGTTGTATAAGGCTCTAGAATTTCATGTCTATCCAAAGGTATAAGTTTCACTCTCAAATTCTTTCTATATTTTTGTTAGTGCCTTTATAAAGTTGTGCCAACGTTCAAATCAGCATATGTGCATTTAAGTAGTCCTATATGTATACAAAATTTATGTGACATGTGTTAACATTCTAAATGTGACGTGTATAGAAATATGTGTGTCATGGTGCAGGGTGTTACAAGGAATGACTTTAAGCTTTAACTCAACC
The DNA here is from genome assembly GCA_025762735.1 of Platanus orientalis. Taxonomy (NCBI): domain Eukaryota; kingdom Viridiplantae; phylum Streptophyta; class Magnoliopsida; order Proteales; family Platanaceae; genus Platanus; species Platanus orientalis. The sequence continues at coordinate 3,854 of JAOXJP010262931.1, forward strand.
GTGAGTCTAAGTTGTGTATTCTATTCTTTTACAACTTCTTGTTACAGAGTTTACATAAAAATAGGATTCCTTTTGGAGATCCACAAAGATGAAGAGAATAATATATAGATGTGTACAAAGCAATATAGTTGGCTTGGCATCTATTGTGTAAACTAATTGAATCAATCCCAAGATTTGTGTTGCCTTCTTTATTAGGATTTTCCTTATGTAATCCATCCCCACTTCTTCTTTCCTTATCAAAACATCCCTTTTTCTGGTGAGTTAGTTTCCTAATTACCCGGTGCCTTAGTTTCCTCATTACTCACCCTCAAGCTGAGGAGTAAGGGAGATTGAATGTTTAGCTTGGACCATATAGACCTAAAAAATCCTTTGATAGGGTTTTTGTAATATCAGCAAATTGGTGGGAGGACCAAACAAACTTAGTAACAAGTTGGCCTTGGACAGCCTATTCTCATACAAAGTGATAATCCAATTCAATATGTTTGGTGCAAGAGTCCAATACAGGATTAATAGACATGTACACTACATTAAGATTATTATAGAATTGAATAGGTGGATGAGAAAAGATATACCCCAAGAGCACGAAGGATGGATGTAACCCAGGTGAGTTTAGCTGTAGCTATTACCATGGAGCGATATTCAGCCATAGCACTTGAACGGGCTACTGTTGGATGTTTATTTGCTCCCCAAGAGATAATACTAAATCAAAAAAATAAGTAGTAACCACTAGTAGACCATCGTGTGACCATACACCCAACCCAATCTGAATCTAAAAGGCTATATAAGTCCAACGTGGTATCACAAAAAAGGTGAATGCTAAGGTGGGAGGTCCCTGGGACATACCTTAATATGTGTTTAACTAATTGTAGAAGTCCATGAGTGGGAGCATACATATGTTGGAACAAAAGGTTGACAACATAAGAGAGATCAAGTCAAGTGATGGTGAAGTACCGAAGCATTTCAACAATGCTTTTGTAGGTAAAGCCCCCAACTAAAGGTGTGGCTTTAGATGAAGTGGTAAGCTTAGTTTCCAATGGTGAGAAGATAGCATTACAAGACTCCATATCAGCTCGAAGAAGATTATCTCTTGCATACTTTGATTGAGAGAGAAATAGACCAGAGGTGCATAGGTTGTACAACTATACCAAGTAAATAATGAAGCTGGCCAAGATCCTTTATGGAGAATTTAGAGCCATCCTTATCAAAGAGATGATGAAAATGGGTATCATTACTACTAGCTAGTAACAATGATATCATCGACATATAAAAGAAGAGCAATGACATCTTGAGAAGAATGTAAAATGAACAATGATGGATCATGCATTGAGCAAAGAAATCCTACATAGAACATGAATTGGTTGAATCAATCAAACCAAGCTCCTGGAGCTTCTTTAAGACCATAAAGAGCCTGATTGAGCTTGCAAATGTAATGGGGTTTTGTTGGATTTGCAAAGCTAGAGGGCTACTTCATATATATATTGGTTCTTTTAGAAAGCCATGAAGAAATGCATTTGAAATATCTAGTTGTCATATGGACCACTCTTTTGAGAGAGCAAGCAAGAGAACAATTCTAATGGTTTGGGGTTTGACAATAAGATTGAAGTTATGATTGAAATTGATCCTTTCTTGTTGATTGTAGCCTTTTTCTATGAGACAAGCTCTAAGTCATTCGAGAGATCCATCACCCTTCAGCTTAGTCTTGAACACCCAAAACATTCATGAATTGCTTGCAAAGAAGGAGATTTCAACTAGAATTAGTGTGAAGACCTACAAGTTCATCTTCCATGGCTTTCCTCTAATTCAGATGAGACAAGGTAGTTTTGAGATTTTGGAGTTCAATTGGTAACTTGGTATGTCATTATCACTACCTGAAGAAAGATGTAATAGATCAACCTTAGTCTTGCCTTGAGTCTTCATAGGATGAGTATTAAGATGAAGATGTCGACCAGGTCCAACATTAGGGGTTACAAAACTTGACAATATAACAAAGACTAACATATAAGATAATTTGAATCAATGACTAAAGTCCCATAAGATGAAGTTGAGGAATTTGTATCATGACCACTGGGAGAGACATCTTTACACACATCTACAATAGTATCAATAGGACAACAAGAAGTAGAGATTGTCATAGAAAGTGTAGTCTCATGATTATGGTGAATGAAATTATTTCCTTCTATGACAATGTCATCTTCAACATGGTTTGTACTGAGTTGGGGAGAATGTGGTTGTTGATGACTTTGCATGGATGCAGGAGCGATATGATCACTATGTGGTGGCATGGGAAGATCCTAATCAAACCGACCATCATCAAAGGTAGTCATGATGAAGGAATTTTGTTACTCGATTTTGTAATAAGGTTGATTTTGAAATTCCAAGAATTGATATCTGAATGATCCTAAAAGGGGGTGAATAGGATCAAGCCAATTCATTCTAAACTTATTTAATTCTTCAACTCCAAATTCAATTTCACTTTAAGTTCTTAAGTAGTTTACTCAATTTTGCACTATGAACCTATTATAGATCACAACAAACTATAGTAAAGCAGGACAAGGCTAATAAATCCCCTAAATAATTTTTTTTCTTAAGGCTTCCCTTTGTTTAGTCATTTTGCACAATATAATTAATCAGTGATGCAAATATGTAAATTAAAGCAAAGATAAGAAGACAAACATACAATAAAACAAAGTTTTTTCATAGTGGTTTGGCACTTCAAGCCTACGTCCACTCTCAAATGGCTTACCCCCAAGCTTATTAATTTTTATTAATAGTTTTGCTTAATTATTACAAGAGAGATTAGCAAAACCTGAAAATTCACTTACAAGTCTCCACCAAAATCCACCTCCCAGCATCTCCGATGGGTGCATCCCATCTAGTGACTTCGATGGATGATGAGTATTCAAACTTGGCTTTAATAAGTGCAACGAGAATTCACCTCTAGTGGCTCCAACAAAGGCTACAAACTTAGTTGAAGTTGAAGAACTTTTTCATTGTGTTGAGTTACCTCTTTGTATGTTATTTTAACTATTGTATATGAGTTCTTTGGAGAGACAAGGTTTGACTACAAGAATAGCTCTCCAAGCTTCTAAAATATTTAACTTACAAGATTAGGAAGCTTCTCACACAACCTTGGATAAGGATATAACTAATGGAAAAAAACTAAGGTTGTTCTCACACTCTTTCGATAGAATTTACAAGAAATAGCTCAATTTTCACAAGTTTTGACTATAGAATCAATGTGGAATTCATTGTAGAACCATTAGGGATTGTTCCCTATTTATATAGGAGAAGAGCAATACCATGCTCTAAAAGCCCCCAATGGCTCTATTCCAATGGTAAAAAATATAGTTGTTGGAGGAAATCACGAATCCGGACTTTCTCGATTTAACAGTCATGATCGATCATGACTTTGATCATGGGTCTTTTATTCTATATTTCATATAGTGCTCATCGAGCTGATCATTCTTAGTACTTACGGGCCATGAGTGGATATCAAGATCAAAAGTTATGGCCTAATAAAGTTTAAGGACTTTTTGGCTCATTCCTTATTTTCTCAAATTCTGAAAATTCATGATCGATCATGAACCTAGATCTTTGTCCACTGGTTTTTCCAAGATCTATGCATGATCGATCATGACTTCGATCTTAGTTTTTGGGTCTTTTTTTCTAGGCCAAACCAATGAGCATGATCGATCATCCCTCTATTTCAACATTTTTTACTTATTTCATTTTTTTCCATTTTGGTCCACCTAAGGTTAGGTCCATACCCAAACACTCACTTACCAACCTTTACCAATTTTACCTTTAAGCATTGACTTGGCTTCTTGAGATGACATTGTGCAAGAGCTTGAGACTTCTTGAGTTATTTAATTGAGGCTTATCTTATGATACTTTTGGTCTTCTGGGCTTCTTAACTTGAAGCTTCTTCCAGCTTGTCTTGGACTTACATAACTTACAAATTTACAAATACAACTCTTTCAAGACCAATACAATGACCACACAATACATGTCCTTAAGTTTTGGAATGGGATTGAAAATACATAATTTATATCTAACAGATTTTGATTAGAAAATAGGAAGTTTGTTTCATAAAAAAACATGTCTAGAAATGTAGACATGACTAGTTGGAGGGTGCAAACATTGATAGCTTTTATAGATGGCGCTCTATCTAGTGAAAATGAACGGTAAAGATTTTGAAAAAAGAAAAACCATATTTTCCCATACTCCTTAAGATAGTGATAACACTTGCAACCAAAGGGTTTGAGAGAAGAGTAATCAAGAACCTTGCCAAACAATAAATGATATGGAGATATCATCCCCGAATTGGAAGAGGGTATCCTGTTAATTAGATATGTTGTAGTAGAAAATGCTTCCACCCATAACCTCTTTGAAGCTTCAAAATAGAAAAATATAGATATTCCAATCTCTCTTATATTTTTGTGTTTCCTTTTCACAACTTTATTTTGCTTAGGATTTTTTGGATAGGAGAGTTGTCTTACAATTCCATTGTCAGATAAAAAGGTAAAAATTCATTTTTAGTAAACTTTCCCCTACCATCAAATTAAAGAATTTTGATTTTTGCTCTAAACTACATTTCCACCATTATCTTAAATTTCTTGCAGCATTCAATTTTGATTTCAACTTTAATGGAAAAATCCATGCATATCTGGTAAATCATCAACCAAGGCAACATAATATTTGAAATTTTGCATAGAATCAACTAGGGTTTGTCCCCATAAATTACAATGAATTTTAGTCAAGGAAAATCGTATATCTTTTTTTCATAAATGAAAAGCAACTTGTTCTTTTGCCTAACTAACAACTACCACTAGCAAAATTACTATTCCACTTAATGACATCAATAAGTTTTTGTTTATTCAAAAATATAACTACCCAAGGTTCGTTGACTCAGATTTTTGACTCCACTCAAATAACTTAGGAGTCAACTTGACTCGAGAGTCACTAAAGTCAACTTAGGGAGTCATGTCACTTTTTTAATTTTATTTTTATAAAAAGAAAAAAATCATAATAAATATATAGTTAGTATTTTGTATTAAGTATTGTCAATTTCCATGCATGGTTTACTGACTCATATTTTTTACTCAATTCAGATAGCTTAGTAATCAACTTGACTTGAGAGTCGCTAGAGTTAACTTAGGGGGTAATGACACATTTTAATTTTTATTATTATAAAATATAATAAATGCTTAAAAAATTATAGATAGTACTTTGGATCAAATATTATCCATTTTCATGATAAACAAGAGCATTTTGTAGTATCATAACTTGAAAATCCCTCCCTGATTTATACAAAACTATAATAGTATAATAATACCATTAACAAAATAGAAAAAAAATCAATTTTAAACTCTTAAGTCCAAACTGAAGGAAAAAAATACTACTATTAATATTAATATATTGGAAAACCAAAGTTTTTAACCCACGCACAAACATAAAATTCAACCAATCTCCAAGATCTAGGCCTATTTGGTTAAAAGTTAAAGTTTAGAGTTTAATCTTCTTATCACTTTAGTCTTCATTCTTCTAAGTTCTTACCCTTTCTCTCTTCTAGGCTTTTGAATGTCTTTGAGAGCTCACTTGTCGGATACTGAAATACCTAATAAATTGAACCTAGAGGGGGTTGAATAGGATTTAAAACTTTTTTGCCCCTTTTTGAATTTCTTTGAATTGTTTTTAGATCAATTTTAATTCCTTTTAAAAACAATACAAATGTGTGTGTGCTAATATATAACTACTCAAGAATAATATCAAATAGGTGTGCGAGAGTAGATATGAATTTTCAAGTAAAGAGATAAGCAATCACACAATCAATCCATGACACAAGATTTATAGTGGTTCAACACAATGGCCTACGTCCACTCTTCTAAAGCTCACTACCGAGCTTAGGTATTTTTCATTAAGATTGACTTTTACAATATAGGTCAAAAACATACAAAAAACCTAACTACTTGCATTAAGCAAGGTCACAACTACACCGAGTGTCTCTGGCGACTGTAGACTTACTTCAAATGTCTTCGGCGGAAGCTAAGCAATATGAAATGAAAGATGAATGCAAGGTGAAAGTAAAGCTTACTAGTCAATGGTCAATGTAGCTATTCTTACCAAGTGGAAGTGCTCCTTGATGAACTAGTATGCCTTAGTGCACCCACAATACTTCAAGCCTTGACTCTGAGCTCCTTGAGTTTAGCTAAACAAGGATTTCCTCTTGGGAAAACCCATATGTATCTCTCATCTTTAGTTGAAAGCTTGTAAAAGTAGGAGAGTAAGTAGAGAGTGATTTCAGCAAGTTAGATGGACTTGGAAGCTCAAAACAATGAGGGATGAAGGTTTCTCAAAGAAGGAGGCTTACTTTTAGAAATGGTTCTAACACTCTCTAAAATGTTTGAAGTGTTTCCCTAAAGAGAAAAGTTTTCCTCTTATAGGAGTCATGGACCCCTCTACAATATTGGATTGGAATCTTTTAAATAGGCAACTCATCTTAGTCATTGATTGAAAAATGGAGTTATTTTTTTGAATCTACGCAGTTGTAACCGATTACCATATCTGTAACCGATTACAAGTGTAACCGATTATGGATTTGGTAATTGGTTGCACTGTAACCGATTACATACATGAGTTGCAAAATATAGAATTGTGCAACCCTTGTTGTAATTGATTACAAACAAGAGGCGAGGTGATCAGGTGTTTTATTTTTGATCTCAGTCACCACCATAATCGATTACTCGATTATGCTTGTAACTGATTACTAATCTAGTAATCGATTAGTAAGCCAAATTTTGAACTTGTCTTGGCCTTCACCAGTCCCTCTCTCTTGGGCATTTGCCTTAGGACTTTGAGTGACTCTCTCATGCATGGATTAGTATACACTATGGTCCACTTACACTCAAAACCTCGCATGATGCATTCATGATTATACCTTTGTAACTCCGGAGCTCTTGAGGCATTCTTCCTTCCTTGGGTTTCATGTATTTGATCCACTTTGATATCTTCACTTGTAGTCTTCTTTGAGGCACATGAACTTTACATGGGAGTTTTGACCATGGGATTGACTGACATATTCCATATGACTTAACAGTCCCCCCCTTTGTCAATTCCATGGAAAAACCTTTAAAAACAAGATTTTACCATTACAATCAAACCCATACCCAAATTACATGATACTCAATAAGAATAAAACCGAACTTGAGACGCTCTTGAGTATCTTGATTTGCCTTGAACCTGCATCACAAACATTATACCTTCCTCATGCCTTTGAGATCATAATAGATATAAAGTGTACAATAATGAGCATAATATGATGACATGAAGTGAGATGCAAATGTGTTTAAGTGTCTATGTGCTTTAAGGAATTTTAAGTGTAGGTTTAGGTTTTAGCTTTTGTGAGTTAAAATTAGCTTCCCCCTCAATGTAGACACTCACATCACTCACTCAACTCCCCCTAAATCACACTTCTAAGTGTGAGAATTCTCTCCCACTTTTTGACAGGAATAGACAAAGATGTAAAGGAACAAGCAATTTCATTGACAAAAACTTTGAAAATTACATCTATTGCATTAACAAGTAAAGAGCTCCCAAGGCTCTGGAGTTCATATTGGCAAAAATTAGGAACACCTAGGAAAAATAAATAAATAGTCTAAATGAGGGTATGATAATCCATCTCAATCTCCCTCGGTATAGACATATTTTGCTCCTCCATCATTTGAGGAGGAACTCGCCTCAACCTCTTCTTCTTCATCCTCATCCTCACCACCATCGCCTTCCTCTTCCTCGTCCTTGCTTGAGCCAACTGGCTTATCCTCATCATTAGCAACACCATCAACCTAGGCATATGTCTCCTCATCAAGAGGGGCCTCTTCATCACTCTCTTCACTCTCACTTACAGACACAAGAAAGAGTGACTCATTTGGTGTGGAGATGCAAGCAACAATCAACTTCTGATTGGTCATGAGTCATCGCTGGTTCTTGATGAGGCGATTGACCATCAGCCTATTGATCAGGTACATCATCATCCCACACACATTGGTAGAGGCTGATTTGGTTGGATTAGGCTTAAAGGTATGGTTTGGTTGCTCGCCAATCTTCTTGATCAGGCTCATCTTGGATAGAGAGCCCATAGTGATTGGAGGGTTGTGGTGATGAAGAACTACTCCTGCTTTAAAGGGGACCTTTTGCTTCAACATGATTTTGGTGAGTAGGATAGGGAAAGACATGTTGCCCATCATATGGTTGGCAAAGGCAACCTTAATCATCTTGTGATAGATGATCGCTGCAATGTTAACATTCTTGTCATTATGAATGAAACCGATTAGATATGCCATGTGGAACATCGATCCACTATGATGGGTTATAGGTAGCAGGCTGCAAGTGAAGACGTGATGGAGGAACTTCACCAAGGGTATACAAGACTTCTTCAAGTGGGTTCTCCAAGCCACTAATTTCCCACACAACCGTATGATCATTTCTACCTTCTTATTCGGAGTCATTTGGAGAGATGGGAAGGGAATGGGGTTGTATAGCTCATGCGAAATACCCAACACATTGGAGATGTAGTCAGGGTTAATGTGGATGGGTACCTTGTAAACCAAGGAGGTGAAGGAGAGCGTGGCATAGCTCTCATCGAAGATGTGCATGGCCTTATCTTGGATGGGCCCCTTGACTTCAAAAATTGGCATTCAACCATGTGTGGCTAGCCTTTCGCAGAGGCACACAATCTTGAGAACTTTTGGCACAACACATCTTTCCACCATAAAACCACAGGTAGAGAATGTGTCTCATAGCAACTGAGGCTTGTAGGGTTATGAAACAAAGATGTTAGATCGAACTTCCTCCCTCGAGAATGCTTGGAAGGATCTTCAACCATGGGATAATTTCCCTTGTCTCTTGATCTCTTTGATCCTTGTCCTGCACTTGATGCCGGGGCATTTGCAGGTGTATTCTTATTCTTAGATGTGCGAGACACAGTTTGCTTGACTTGAGCCATTGAGGATTTGCAAGATGGAGAGAGAAGAACAACAAGAAATAGGGAAACCATAAGAGAGAGATCAAAGGAGAGGTCGTATAGGCCTAAGAAAGCTGAGAAATGGTTCAAAAATCAAGTATCACACTTTTATAAGTCGTGCAAATTTTTTCCCAAAATTACCCTTATCTGGTAATCGGTTAGGGTGTAATCAATTACAGGATTCGTAATAGGTTACATGTGTAATTGATTACCAATATGGTAATCAGTTACACATCCTTTTTTTGCCCTTTAAAATATATTGGATCATAGGCAGTTTCCAACCCTTTTTAGCCCACATTTGGGTAATGTAGTGGGGATACAATCATAGCCAAAATGTTCTACAACTTCTCTATAATTCGTATAAGACACTGACGACATTAAGAGGTATTTAAGGGTCCAAATTACCTCAGAATTGCACCAAGCCTAGATGTGTCAAGTTGTCCCCAATTGGGAATCAACTAATAGTGCACAAACCAATAGCACTATAAAGATATTCAAACCTTTTTGAGTCAAGGAGTTTGGTAAGAATATCTGCCAATTGGTCCTCAGTCTTTACATAGTCCAAGGAGACAACATTTTCTTCCACCAGTTTCTTGATAAAGTGTGTCATATGTTTATGTATTTTGTCCTTGAGTGCTAAACTTGATTTTTGAGATGTCAATCTCACTCTTGTTGTCAACAAATATACTTATAGTGTCTTGGCTTAACTCATAGTCCTTCAGTATTTGCCTCATCCACAGAAATTGAGTGCATCCACTACCAGTTGCAATGCACTCAACTTTAATGGTTAACAACGAAATGAACTTTTGTTTCTTGCTATGCCAAGAAATAAGACTGTTGCCTATATATAAGTAACCTCCACTTGTGCTTTTGCAATCTTCAACATCACAAGCCCAATCAGCATCCGAGTATCCTATAATCTCAGATGTGGTGTCAAATGGATACCATAACCTAAACTTTGTTGTCCCATTGACATAACGGATGATCCTCTTAGCTGCCTTAAGATGTGATTCTTTTGAGGAAGCTTGGTACCTAGCATATGCACCCACATTAAAAGAGATATCTAGTCTGCTTGCGGTCAAGTAAAGCAAGTTCCCAATGATACTCTGATAGTAAATAGAGTCGATCTCAGCTCCATCCAGATCTTTGGTGATCTTGCCAGTTGTGCTAATAGGAGTGTTGGCTGGTTCAGATTATTGTAATCCAAACTTAGTCACAAGGTTTTTAGCAAACTTGGTTTGACTCAAGAAAGTACCATCTTGATTTTGCTTCATCTGAAGACCTAAGAAGAACCTAAGTTTTCCTTCAATAATCATTTTAAATTCAGACTTCATTGTTTAGGCAAAATCATGAGACATTTCCTCATTGGTGGACCTAAAAATGATGTCATCTACATAGATTTACACAATGAGTATATGACCATTTTTTTAATGAAAAGTGTCTTACTTCCTCTATCAAAACGGTGATCAAGAAGGAATCATGTGAGCTTTTTGTATAAAAGCTCTTTGAGCTTGTTTTAGTCTATACAGTGCCTTCTTGAGACAATATACATAGTTGGGCAAGTGAAGATCTACAAATCCTTCTGGTTGCTCTACGTACACTTCTTCTTGGAGTATCCTATTTAGGAAGGCACTCTTGAGATCTATTTGGTATAATTTAAATTTTATGTAGCAAGCAATGAACAAGAGATTCCTAATGGACTCCAATATAGTAACAAGGGAGAATGTCTCCTCAAAGTATATACCCTTAATTTGGTCATACCACTTTCTGACCTTTTTTTGGGTCACCGGACCATGTTCATCATGTTTATTATTGAATATCCATTTGGTACCAATGACATTCTTGTCAAATGGCCTTTCAATTAGGAACCACATATTGTTTCTTTTAAATTGATTTAGCTCATCTTGCATGGTCATGATCCAATTTGGATCATTAAGAGCCTCATTCACTCTTTTGAACTCTATCTTGGATGTGAAGCAAAAGTGACTTAAAATATTTTCTATTTGTCATCTTGTCTTCACTTTAGTGTTAAGATCACCAAGGATGTCATTCTAGGACAACCCTTTTGTGGACCTTTTCTCCTTTGAACGAGGTTGTGATTCTTTAGCTTCATCCTCAGAGTTTAATTGAGATGTGAGCTCTTCTTGGCCTTGTTGAGAACCTTCAATTTCTTTTGGAGATGAGATCTCTACCTCATGATCATTGAACACAACAGATAAATCTATTTGTGCTTTTGTTGACCCATGATCATCCACTGCTACATTAGTTGACTATTCCATTGTGAGAGTCCTTTTGTTGTAGACTGGGTAGGCTCTATTTGTGGTAAAATATCCTAGGAAAATAGCCTTATCATTTTTTTTATCAAATTTCTCAAGATGTTCTCTATCCCTCCTGATATGACATATGCTGCCAATTACTCTAAAATATTTAATTATTGCCTTTTTCTCACTCTACAACTCGCAGGTTATTTTGTCGGTTCCTGGTTTATGATAGACACAACTTAAGAGATAGCAAGTAGTACTAATTACTTCAACACAAAATATTTTGGCTAAGTCTTTGCTCATAAGCATAGAAGTAGCCATATCAAGTAGTGTTCGATTTTTTTCTTTCAGCCAATCCATTTTGTTGAGGATTTTTAGGGACTGAATACTCATACTTAATTCCTATATCATCACTAATCTGAGAATTTGTGAGTCAAATTATCTTTCATGGCCACTTTGAATGCGCATGATGGTTAATTCCCTTTCAACTTGAATTCTTTTACAAATGTTTAAGAATTCATTGAAGGCCTCAGATTTCTCTCTAAAGAATGTTAATCAAGTGAAATGAGAGAAATCAACCACCACCATGAAATATTTCTTACCTCCTAGACTCTCCATTCTAGTAGGATTAGCTAAGTCCATGTGATGGAGTTCTAGAGGTCTAGATGTCCCTATTTGTGTTGTCTTCTTGTGTGGGAATCTAGTTTGTTTTCCTATTTGACAACTTTGCACAATGGGTTGTCAATTTTACTTAGCCTAGGCAAATCTTTGACTATTTCTTTTTTACTTAGCCTAGCTAGATCCCTAAAGTTAAGGTGACCTAATCTTTGGTGCCAAAGGTGGTCTCATCTCTTTGTGGTATGAGACAAGTACCCGCTTCTTGTTTGAAGAGTTCTATGATATAACAATTGTCACTTGTCATCATTCCCTCAACTAGGATTTTACCTCCTTCATGGTCCTTGCTTACACATCCATCTTTTCCAAATTGGACTGTGTAGCCTTTGTCACATACTTGACTTATGCTAACCAAGTTGTGCTTTAAGCCTTGCACATAAAGAGCCTTGGTGAATAGGGGAATACCGAGGGTAATTATACTTCCTACACGAAGGATTTTGGTGGTGTTTCCATCATCGAATGTGACACATCCATCTTGGGCTTCCTGAAGTTGTACAAATAGTTTTCATTCTCTGATCATGTGCCTTAAGCACCCACTATCAAGATACCATTTTGATGGCTTCTAACTTTTAAGGCGAGGTGGATGACTAAGCATTTTAGTTCATTTTTTCTCACCCATTTTTCTTAACCCAAGTTGATTTTAGATTTTGCTTTGTAGCATTTTGGTGTGGAGCTAAGTCTTTCTTTCTTTGAAGGTTCATATTTTCAACATTTTGAAAATAGTTTATTTTATTAACATTTTTTTCATTTTTGATTTTTCTTGAAGCTTAAAATCTTTGGGATTTAATGTCAGTGGCTCTCTTCCTACAATCCACCTTGATATGCCCTTCCAATCCATAATAGTAGTGATGGAATTGTGGCTTTTTAGGGATATAGGATTGTGTTTGTTTCCTTCTAGGTGGTTGACCATAAGAAAGTTGTTGGGTTCTTCTAGGTTGTCCCTTGGCCATTTTAGAAATAAAGGCATTTCATTGAAATCCACTAAAGGATGATGCTTGGTTGGTTTGAGGTCTATTCCTAACCACTTGAGCATAAGATCGAGATTGTGATTGATTTGATTTTTCCCAAGCTCTACTTTGACTTATAGGAGCCTTCCCTTTGAGTGAGATATTTTGGTTCCTCTCACTCTTCTTTAACCTTTGATGAGGTCTTCAGGAATCCACTTTCTCCTTACCCTTGTAGGGGGTATTTGGAGGTGTTTAAGTCATCACCTTGGCTCTCACAAAGGCATTTTTAGGCCTTTGAGTGGAAGGTGATGTATTGACTTCAGAATTATATCCAAGTCACATCATGTCCCCATGATCATTGTCTAGTGCAAGCATCTTTTCAAATTTACCATTTTCTTGTAAAAGCACGGAAATGGACTTCATCTTGTCTTCCTCAAGATCCTTGATTTACTTGAGGTACTCAATGAATTTCCTTATGAGTTGAGCACAAGTCATGTTTAGACCATTATTCCTCCAATTCAAGGACTTGATTTAGTCTTCCAAATCTTAGATGAATGATTTATCACTATTGGTCTCATCCTTATCCTCTTCTACGGTTTTGAGATTTTTTTTTCACTCAAGAACCTTGTTGAACAAGTTTTGGTTGTCCTCAAGAAGTCTTTGCTTTTCATTCTTTCTATTATTCTTTTATAATTCTAAAAAAACTTTAGCTTCACTAAACTTCTTTTCTAGTTCTATTATTTTTAGGCCAATTTCTTCCTTGGCACATAGGAGCAAGTATTTGTCTTTCAAAAGTTCATTTTCTTTTTCGCTTTTCGTAGAAGACTCTTGTTGTAGGATTGAGATTGTGCCTTTCAAGGATTTTAACTTTACTATCAATTCCTTGGGTTCCTTCTTGAGTTGCTTGTTTTTATTTCCCAACTCAACACTTTGAAGAAAGAGGTCATCAATGTTTCTTAAGTATCATAGGTTTCTTCCACTTCTTCATCTCTTTCATCCTCACTACTTGAGTCACTTGTATTTACAAGTGAGCTCATTAGAGTGTTGAATGCCATGAAAACTTTGATTTCTTGTAAGGGACCCTTCTCACTACTTTGTGACTCATTTTTCAAGACCTTGGAATCATCATCCCAAATTACAGCCATGACCTTGCCCTTTGGCTTGAACTTATTTTTTTTATTGGCATAGTCCTTGACAATATGACCTCTCCATTTGCATTCATAGAAAATGGGAGGTTCCTTAGAGAAGTCCTTCTTCTTCCTATAGTTAAGGAAGGATCTTCTCAATTGTTTGTTCTTGGAGTAATCACTTGCATTCCTCTGAAAGAACTTTTTGAACTTCTTAACCACTAAGACCAATTCGTTATCCGAATCCTCTATGGATCCAAAAGGTTCCTCTACCTTGAGGGCAATGCCTTGGTAGTAACCTTAATGGCAACCTCAAATGTTTGAAGGGAACCTATCAATTCTTCTAATTTAATATTTTCAAGGTCCTTGCTCTACTCAATCGTCGTTACTTTAGGTCTAAATCTTTTAGGGAGTGACCTCTCTTAGACTCCTTATAGCATTTACCAAGTTTGACAACTTGGCATGGAATTGAGAGACTTCCTCATCCTCCTCCATCCTTAGTGCTTCAAGTTGGGTAGTGTATATTTGAAGCTTTGGCATCTTAACGACACTCGCATCCTCATGAGTGACCGAAAAAAGCTTCCATGCTTCTTTTGTTGTCTTTAGGTGAGCTATTCTCCTAAACTCATCCGGGGCAAGTCCATTAGCTATAGCATTAAGGGCCTTAAGCAACAGTGGTCCACTTGTTGGGTGGTTTGTCGGGGATTGTATAGCCATCAATAATTGAGCTCCAAACCCTATGTTCGAAGGCATTTAGAAAAATCTCCATGTAAGATTTCCAATACCCATAGTCATTTCTCTTGAAGAATAAAGGGGTGCAAATGGATATACTAAAGTACTCCTTGGCCATGTAGTAATTTTCTATAATTTTTGCAAGGATCTAACATGGTTTGTTAAGCCCTATGTGAGTAACATATGCTCTGATACCAATTGAAATACCCAATAGATTGATCCTAGAGGGGGGTGAATAGGATTTAAAACTTGTTTGTCCTTTTTTGAATTTCTTTGAATTATTTTTAGATCAATTTTAATTCCTTTTAAAAAAAATTTGAATGTGTGTGTGCTAATATATGGCTACTCAAGAATAATATTAAATAGAAGGTGTGCAAGAGTAAATATAAATTTGTAAGTAAAGAGATAAGCAATCACACAATCAATCCACAATACAAGATTTATAGTGTTTCGGCACAATGACTTACATCTACTCTTCTATAGCTCACTACCTAGCTTAGGTATTTTTCATTAAGATTAACTTTTACAGTATAAGTCAAAACATACCGAAAACCTAACTACTTGCACTAGACATGCTCATAACTACACCTAGTGTCTCCGGCAAGTGTAAACTTACTTCTAGTGTTTCCAGTAGAAGCTAAACAATATGAAATGAAAGATATATGTAAATGAATGCAAGATGAAAGTAAAGCTTACCACTCAATGGTCAATGCTGCTATTCTTACCAAGTAGGAGTGCTCCTTGATGATTTAGTATGGCTTAGTGCACCCACAATACTTCAAGCCTCGGCTCTTGAGCTCCTTGAGCTTAGCCAAGCAAGGGTTTCTTCTTGGGACAACCCACAATGTCTCTCCTCTTTAGTTGGAAGCTTGAAATGGTAGGAGAGTAAGTAGAGAGTGATTTCATCAAGGTAGATGGCTTTGAAAGCTTAAAACGGTGATGAAGGTTTTTCAAAGAAGGAGGCTCACTTTTAGCAAAGGTTTTAACACTCTCTAAAATGCTTGAAGTGTTGCCCTAAAGAGGAAAGTTTTCCTCTTATAGGGGTCATGGATCTCTCCAATGTTGGATTGCAATCTTTTAAAATGGGTAACTCATCATAGTCATTGATTAAAAAACACAATCATTCTTTTGAATCTATGCAATTACCATATTTGTAACCAATTACAAGTGTAACTGATTACAGATCTCGTAATCGGTTACAAATTACACATTATAGATCTGGTAATTGGTTACACTGTAACTGATTACACACGTGAGTTGTAAAATCTAAAATTTTGCAACCCTTGTTGTAATCAATTACAAACAAGGGGCAATTGCAACCATTGCTATAATCGATTACGAACAAGGGGCAAGGTGCTCAGTTGTTTTATTTTTTATCTCAATCACCACCATAATCGATTACCCTATTGGTAAACAATTTGGCCTATAGTTTTATAACCGATTACAAATCGTGTAATCAGTTGGGGGGTTTGAATTTGAATTGTATTAGACCTTTACAAGTCTCTCTCTTTGACCATTGCCATCGGACTTTGGGTGATTCTCACATGCATGTTTAGGTCTACTATATGGTCCACTCATACTCCAAACCTCCCATGATGCATGCATGATTATACCTTGGTGTCTTCGGACTTCTTAAGGCATTCTTCCTTCCTTGGGCTTCATGTCTTTGGTCCACTTTGACATCTTCACTTATAGTCTTCTTTGTGGCACAACTTGGACACTTCAAGACACATGGACTTACATGAGAGTTTTGACCATAGGATTGACAAACATATTCCATATGACTTAACAGTTACTTTAGGAAAGAAACCCCTCATAAAAAAATGGATTTTTATTGTGTTACAACTTGGCTTTAGATTTAAAATTTACAAGACTCTACTAAGTCACATGAATAGGTCTAAGTCAAAGGAGTCTACCAAGTTAGCAACTTGACTCGGGGAGTCAAGTATAATTAAGAGTCAACAACATGAATTAACTTGCTAAGCTCTAGAGTGGAGTTAACTTGGGGGAGTCAAGGAATCAACTTGGGGAGTCGACAAACTGTGGAATTACCTTATGAAATTCCTAGTCAAGCTCTAAAATAATCCTAAAGGAAGGTAAATAGGATTATACCCAATTTTTTAATTTTCAATGGCCTTATAATTTATGTGCCTTTAAGTTCACTCACCCTAATGATTATTCAATCAATTATTTGGCAAGTGTGACAATGAATAATTAATTTCTTAATTATTTCAATTATGGTTCAACGCATGTAGTCACAAAGTTATGCACATTCAATTCTTAATAAATTATTTATCAAATTAAATTTCAACACTTGAATTAAATGATGCTAACAACATACATACAAGAAAATGACAGCAAAGCTAAAACCACAACCACAAGAGACATATTTTATAGTGGTTCGACACTCCAGGCCTATGTCCACTCTCTAAAAGCTTGTCACAAAGCTATGGTTTTATTAACAGATTTCACTATCTATTACAGAGAAAATCATTAAAAACTGATTTTCAACTTACACACCCACGAGAATCCACTCGCTGTAAGTTATACAAATCCGATGGCTTTGGTGGGTGCTTCAATCATCTCCGATGGCTCTGGCAGAGGTTACAAGTAAATATAAATGAAGTTTATATGTCTAGAGATAAATCTCTAGGTTTTATGGCCTCCAACAAGGCTGATATAACTATCAAGTACTGTAACAAGCCCCTTTAGGAAAATTTTACTATAGAATCAAATATCAACTTCAGAAAATTAAAATAAAAAAATTCACCTCAATATTGCTCTATCTCACAGAGCTTTTGTATAGGATTTCCGGGTCATGGATCTCCTAATCCACACTTGAAAATGGTCTACCATTGATCGGTACACCACTTGTGGTGAAGAAGCCTTTCAAAGTACGCCAATAATTTTACACGTGAATGAGCTTTCTTTCTTTAATAATGGAGCTTTAGTGGCTAGGGTTTTCTAATATTCCTCAAATCATTCGTTATACCCTAATTAGACTATATCATATATATATATATATATTAGGGTGAAAATCCTCGCATTGAATTTGCTTTAACGGTTTAAAATTCCAAATCTTGGATTTTCGGGAAAAATATATATTTTTTCCAAAATTGCCACCTTGGATTGGTCTGACTAACTTAAATTGGTTTACCTCGAATTGGTTTTACTGGCTCGGATCGGTCCAATATCTCTCTGTTTGTGTAATATGAGATCCCAAGACATCCCGGATCGGTCTGGAGTTTCACTACTTATGGTAGTATGAGCTCCCGAGACCACTTGGATCAGTCAACTAAGTATCCAATTGGTCTGCTTATGATCGGATCAGTCTAATGGCCTTATTTCTACATATTTGGCTTCTTTTAAGCACTTTACCCACTAGGGTTTGTGAAGCCTTTCTCTAAGGCTTGGTTCAGGTCCACACTAAGTCAAACTAGGTCTTGGTTTGGTCTTTAAGCATACTTACCACCTTTTCATGGATTTTACCTTTCAAATGCATGATGTGGCTTCAAATGCTTCTAGTTGAACCTCGAGCTCTTGCCTCTTATCTTGTATGGTCTTAAATATCTTCCTTCATGCTCAAGTTCCAGACTCAACCACCTAGACTCTATCATGACTTTCAATATATTACAATTGTTTAGTCATATGTAATATGTTTATCAATCTCATGTAAGTCCATGTGTCTTGTAATTGTCCAAGTTGTACCACAAAGAAGACTACAAGTGAAGATGTCAAAGTGGATCAAAGACATGAAGCTCAAAGAAGGAAGAATGCCTCAAGAACTCAAGAGACACCAAGGTATAATCATACATGCATCATGGGAGGTTTAGAGTTTGAGTGGACCATAGAGTAGACCTAAACAAGTCCCGTGGCAATGCCCAAAGAGAGAGGGGCTTGTAAAGGTTTAATACAGTTCAGATTTAGGCCCCCTAGCCAATTACATGATCTGTAATCGGTTACAGGCCTAATCAATTACCAAATTGGCAATTGGTTATAAAAAAGTCTAAGACAAAAGAATGGGCACCCGAGCACTTTGCCCCATGTTTGTAACCGATTACAACAAGAGTTGCAAAATCCCTAAAAATTGTAACTCATGTTTGTAATTGTTTATAGTGTAACCAATTATCAGATTTATAATCGGTTACAGATGCACAAATACGAAAAAATAACTTTGTTTTGAATCTGTGACTAAGATTAGCTGACCATTTTAAAAGATTTCAATCCAACATTGGGGAGGGGTCCACAAACCATATAAAAGGGAAACTTTCCTCTTTAGGACAACACTTCAAGCATCTAAGAGAGTGTAATAGTTTTTGCTAAAAGTGAGCCTCATTCGCTGAGAAACATTCATCCCTCACTGTTTTGAGCTTCCAAGGCCAATTACCTCACTGAAATCACTTTCTTACTTACTCTCCTACTCTTCTAAGCTTCCAATAAAAGAGGAGAGACACTTGTGAGTTGTCCCAAGAGGAAACCCTTGTTTGGTTAAGCTCAAGGAGCTCAAGAGCCAATGATTAAAGTATTGTGGGACCATTAAAGTGCACTAGCTCATCAAGGAGCACTCCCACTTGGTGAGAATAGTAACATTGACCATTGAGTGGTAAGCTTTGCTTTCATTTTGCATTCATTTACATACATCTTTCATTTCATATTGTTTAACTTCCATTGAAGACACCAGAAGTAAGTCTACACTCGTTGGAGACATCAGGTGTAGTTGTGAGCTTGCCTAGTGCAAGTAATTAGGTTTTTAGTATGTTTTGACCTAGATTATAATAGCCAATATTAATGAAAAATACCTAATCTTGGTAGGGAGATTTAGAAGAGTGGACCTAGGCCATCATGCCAAACCACTATAAATCTTGTGTTGTGGATTGATTGTGTAATTTATTATCTCTTTACTTACAAATTCATATCTAATCTTGCACACCATCTATTTGATATTATTCTTGAGTAACTACACTATTAGCACACACACCCACACACACACACTCTTGTATTGATTTAAAGGAACTAGAATTGAAGTAAAAAAAATCCTAAAAAATCAAAAAGGGTTTAAACAAGTTATAAATCCTATTCACCCTCTCTAAGATCAATCTATAAGGTATTTCAACAATACATACATGTCATGACCTATGGTCCACTACTCCATGTATTTTCTTGTGGAATGGAATTGACAACCTTAACTCCATATAGCATTCACAATCTTTCCCTTTGGTAATTCCATGACAAAACTCTACAAAATACATTGATACAATGGAGTATAAAATAAATTTACAATTATAGTTATAAACCATAACCAATACACAACAACACATCTTCATTGATAAATGTAGTTTGCTCCTCCTTAATATGTGTTTTGTCATGTTCACTTGAAATACACAACAAATATAGCTTTCTCATGCATTCTAACCAAGTCAAGTGTGACTGATAAAAAAATATGACAATGAAATGCACATGTTAGTCATATAAGCAAGCAATCAATCATACAAGCATGCAATACATCATAAAACAATTTCTTTACTTAGTGTGAGTAATGCATTCTTCTTTGCAATTTATTTTGAAATTTCATTTTCATATTCTCATTTGTAATTTATTTTGAAATTTCATTTTCATATTCTCATTTGCAATTTTTTTTTTTTTAATTTACTATACTCTCCCCCTTTGATTCTACACTCCCCCTTTATCCAAGCTATAACGTTTCTCCCCCTTTTGTCATGAATTGGCAAGGGTATAAAGTTATTGCTAAATGTTGGCAAAATTGTACATCGAGTAGTTAGTTGATGTAATATTTAAAAGTATGTCTAGATGTATTATACATTCACAAAGTTCATAGGGTTGAAAAACTCAATTATATAATGAAAATCAATAATTTTATTTGAATTGGGATGTATTACAAGAAATAATTGATTTCCATACTAAAATGTCATTACATGATTAAGATTTCAGTGCAATGACATTCAAAATAAGAAGACAAAAAAATAGACAAAAAATAATAGTCTCACATTTTTGATGACCTTATTGTGCTCTGTATCCAAGGAGGCCTTCATGTCTTTGACCTGTTGGTTGCATTTCATAATCATGGTGGCAACTATTGTCCTAATCTTAGATGTACATGGTGGGCCTGCCGACTTTGTGGTTGAGTTTTTGTATGGGCTCCTGTGTTTGGGATGGTGATCCTTAGAGTTATAACATTGCATGTAACCATTTGTGGGCTGAGATGTAACTCCAAATCTGATAGTGACTCTTCTGCAGCGGTGACAAAGCTCTATTTATCATCATTTAAGTTTTTTGAGTTCATCATCAATGCTAGTATATCAGATGGGATGGAGTCTTTACCTTATGGCTCAAGCAGAATTGGTACCTCTTGATTGCTATCTAGTGATGAGTGGGTGAGTAGAATATCCTCCATGTCGGTGTCAGTAGGAGCCTTGTTTGAAAACATATCGATGTCCCATTGATTTGCAGGAAAATATTAGATCATGCTCCTTATTTATTGAGGATCATGCCTATAAGCCTTTTGTCATTTATAAAAAATGATCTATTAGCATTAGCCAGAAGGATACATGACAAGATGGCAAGGTGAGGTACCAGTCGAGTGCCTTGTCTATTAAGGATAGTGGGACCAATCGAAGTAACATATGGTGTGCCATCTTTGGTAAATTGTTTTCTTGTAAGAACCTCTCGACATGGTAATGAGGATTGCCAACAACTTCATATAGAGTGAAGCTAGGTAACTGATACCCCTCTAGGAAGGGAGTTAAGTAGGTTTCCTCTCTAATGGGTTGGCACGTCATCCCAAAATGCCTTTCATCCAGTACTTGTGAGATCACTTCATTAGGTGGTCCTTCGAAGCCTTCATAATTCTACCTTCTCTTAGGCTATCTTAGAGGATCCAGATTCCAAACATCATATGGACCCATCCCATATTGCATGAATTGGTGAATGAAAATTTCTTTCATCATACTCCAACTGTGAATGGATCAAGCTGGCAGGTCCATATACTAGTCCAGTGTAGACCCATAAAGGGAAAGGGGGAACATTCACAACAGAAGGAATTCGTTGTGTATTACGTCTTGGTAAGATATCATGTACCTAAAAAAAAGATCCTTCGAAGGCATTAATGTTCTCTTGTAGTGAACTTGTTGAAGATAGGAATCTCATATCCTCTGGGAAAGGGTTCTCGACAAACTGCATTCCAGAGCGAGAAGGATCTTGTACACAATCGCCATAGAGTGTTGTTAGACCCCAAAACACCTACACATAAATTAGAGTATAAATATGAAAAGAAACGTGTGTGGTGTCGTGGATCTTGGAGTGTGACATTTATTATTTTCTTGCAGAAGGAGTCCTTACAGAACTTACCTAAATTGCAGCATATATTTTTTATTCTTTAATCCAATTAGATATCATCAATTACCAAAAATTCACAATGGAAACATAACTATAACAAAACATTCTTCATCATTAAGTGCAGCATAATATATCATCAAGCATATTCTAATCCATACAATGGAAGGTAACTGACAATCTCCAAACATCCACAACAATTAAACTACTAATATCTAGAATAAATGGTATCATCAATAAGCCATCCAATTAGCCAACATAAATTTGTCTCAAATAAAGCTATAAACATCCTAAAGAAGTCATAACTCAGTAATCCTTGTATCATACATGAAATGTGTTGGGAATAAAATGAACATAAAGAAAATAAATGAAAAGGCCTTCTCGTCCCCATGAGCCATCAATGGGGTTGAACCTACAAGAGGTGTCATACTATAGTATGCCATCTGAAAGGGTTACAAACACATGGGTAAGCTATAAAGCCTGTGAGAGAACATACATAATGTACCATAAAGTAAATCAAATGTGTACGAATATAACTCAATACCAAATTGGAACATGCATAACATATATGAATCAAACTACCTATACAGTGATTAGAGTTTAATAAATGTGACAAAAATAGTAAAGCGAAATCAATAGGAGTCCATAGTTGAAATTGGTAAAGTGTAGCTTATAAGGAAAGTACAATATGCAATGCAATTGCTTACTATAAAATACTCGTACAAAAGTAGGCCTTACCACCTCTCAAGTAAGTTGCTTTAGCTAATAGGTATCAAAACTAGGTGTATGCTCATGAAAGCCCAATACAACTCTTAAACTCATATAACCCATGATGAGTTTCTAACAGAACACACCTCGGATTAAATCAACTCAACCCATGTAAGGTTTCTGAACCAAATCTCATCAAAACACCTCATATCAAATCCAATAGATTAGTCCACATAGGGGCTCTAACAAATCTGAAATCATATATAACCCATGTAGGGTCTCCAACAAAATTGAAATCTCATATAACTCATGTAGGGTCTCTTACAAAACTGAAATCTCATACGGAAGTAGTGGGCATCTAGTGCCGTCTGCACCTATTAATGATTTTCGGTGCTTGGGTTGGGAGGGGTTGATAAACCACTATAGCATGCAAAAATCCCCTTGGGCATCAAGGGTTAGCCCACAAAAATTCCCTAGGGTGTCAAGGTTTAGCCCATAAAAATCCCTCAAGGCATCAAGGGTTGGTGGGAAACTAGTGTTGCCTTCACCTATTAATGAGTCCTAGTGATTGGGTCAAAACCAAAACCTCGAATGCGACCGGTACTCCAAATCCATGCATATAGAGAGTAATATATAACTATATAAGAATGCATTGCAAGAGATATCCACATAGTAAAGACTTATATGCAAGACCATGTAAAGCCTATACTTAAACCAAACAGAAAGTAATAGCTCATACTCACACCAAAACCAAGTGCTGGAAATTCCTCTTCTCTTTCCAAAACCAGCAATGGTATTAAAGTCCCAAGGAAAACATGTATATGCAATGACACTAATACGGACTTCATCAAACTAAGTATAAGGGGATAAAATCAAGTAGAAAGCATAATAATAGCACCAATGACCAGCTAACATATGAAATAGAATAAGCAACAAGGCTTGGAGGCAACTAAATTAAGTAGAGATTACCAAATAACAATGATGAAATGAATAAAAATCTTAAATATGGGGAAATCAAGGAAAACATCAAGTGTATGAAATAGAAATCATTTCCCCCTTTGAATTCCATTAGGATCCAATCTTCTTACATTTAATCATATAGAGAAACTTAGGATTTAGATGAATTTATGATGGTAGCAAAATAGAATGATTAAATCTTAATTAAAACATACTCAAATCGGAGTGGATTTAAACATACACACATAGAATCCTGATTTTTATGTAAACAAGACTTCTATCAAAGCATAATGGAAGAAATCACTCTATGAAATAAGTGGAATCGCCAAACTCACATAGATTTAGCAAGAAGTAAAGAAAAACTATCATCTCACCCAATATGGCAACAAAAAATGGAGGAAACTGTGGAAAAACAAAGAAGTAGAGTAATTAGCATAAGAACTCACTAATCTTCCATGGATTTAGTGTTTGAATAAAGAAAACTTACCAAAATTCAACCACAAGGAAAATAAAATGAACAAAAAATTGATATTTCATCCAAACCAATGATTTCAAATGAATAGAAGGACAAAAAAACAAATGAGTAGAATGTCATGTATGAAAACTCACTCAAAATTTCACAGATTTAGTAATCAGGTAATGTAAACTTACCAAACTTCAAAGACTTAACACTCAAGTGATAGGGAAACCAAAATTCCAACCAAATTAAAGATTAACCAAGAATAAAATAGTTAGAGAACAAAGGAGTAGCACATCATGCCTGTAAACTCACAATCTTGGTCATCCTCATTGTTCAAGCTCCAAACTCTTCTAAAAGCTCCTTTCATTTTCTTCTAGCCTCTATAAGATCCTCTTAGTGATCGATCACACTTGAAGGGGTCAAACTTCGGGACACTCAGACTAAGGTCCAAACTAGGGTCATGATCAATCACGATATTCGTGATCGATCACAGTCCTGATTGTTGCACTATTTCTAGGGCTGTGCAGGAGATGCTCTTGGGCTATTTTGCCTTAGGTCTTTTGTGGATTTTCCACCATATTGAGGTATACTTTTAGGTCTATAAATTATATGTAATGCATGCTTTATACCTTTTGTGGAATGGGCAAGATCTAGTTGGCTTCTGATTTTTCTTCAAGTCTTTGGTCTACCTTGTATTGAACTTGAGACACATTAGATACTTACAAAACATAGACCATACATATGGTTTGTCCATGGGATTGACATCAAATACACTAACAAAAAACATAACCATAATGAAACATTTATCATCATCAAGTATAGTGGAATATATCATCAAACATATTCTAATCTATATAGCTGAATGTAACTGATAATCTCCAAACATCCATAACAATTAAACTACTAATCTTCAGTATAAACGGTATCATTAATAAGCCATCCAACTGGCCAACATAAATCTATCTCAAATAAAGCTACAAATATCCCAAGGAAATCCTAACTTAATAATCCCTATATCATACATGGAGTATACTTAGAATATAATGAACAAAAAGAAAATAAATGAAAAGGACTTCTTGTCCCCACAAGTCATCAATGGGGCTAAACTTGTAACACCATGCACCTAATTAGTAGGAAAGTTTGGAAAAATCCGAACCCAATAATTTGGATAAAAATTTAACCCTTTTGTAATTTTGAGCACGATGACCATCCTCAATGTTCAAATGACCTAGACATGGTTTATGATTAGTTGGGGGAATATTGGACCACTTGGGTTAGGATTTAGAGACTCAAGTTGAAGGAAACCAGAGAAGTCAACAAAATCCAGGCATGACCGATCACGGTGTAACTAGTCACGAACCTCATGACCGATCACAAACCTCGTGACCAATCATGGTGTGACCAGTCACAAACCCTGTGACCAATCACAAAACTCTCCAGTGGTGTGACCGATCACACTCAAGGGGCACAACTCTCGGGTGTTACTCAAGCCTACATGTGACCGGTCACAAACCCCGTGATTGATCATAAACCCCATGATTGCTCACAATTGAAAAATCTGAAAAAATAAAAGTGCCACGTATGGAA
Source organism: Platanus orientalis (assembly GCA_025762735.1). NCBI lineage: Eukaryota > Viridiplantae > Streptophyta > Magnoliopsida > Proteales > Platanaceae > Platanus > Platanus orientalis. The sequence goes on from JAOXJP010262931.1 coordinate 29,677, forward strand.
ATACGTGGCTTCCTTTTATTTGACCCCCACACGAGTGAGACCTAGTTTGTGAAAAAATATAACCATTTTATGACCTCATTTGGGTCTATTAGGCCTCTTAGAACATGTAAAAGAAGAGAAAGAGAGAATTGAGAGATTTTGGAAGAAGGAAGAGAAATTCTTCCCCAATTTGGTTAATTCAACCCATCATTCGGAATTTTTGCTAGAGTAAGTTATTTCTTTCCATGAACTATTTAGTTGAAGCTTGGGAAAGAAGCAAGGATTTGGAGAAATTGTAAGTAATATTTCTTATTATGGCTAGTATATGGTATTTTCCTTTTTGAAATTCTTAGATTATGTGAACCTCTGTGTAAATCCTTTGAAATTTCTGAATAGCTATGCTCTAAGCCATTGAACCTTGTGGATCCTTGAATCTAAGCTTCTTTAAATAATCTTGCTTACTATGGGTGGTGTGATGTGATTTCCTATTTTAATTTTTAGATGATGTTATCCATGGAATCCCTTGAGTTTATTGGAAATCATTGAATTAAATCCATTAAATTGTCCTAGATCTAGGCATTTTAACTTTCTTAGTATACATTTTTCTCTCTATGCTTGGTAAAACCCATTTTTCATTGGAATCTCTGAAAATTCCATAGAACCATGCTTTGAACCATTGAATCTTATTTGATTTTTAGATCTACACCTATTTTGTGAAAGATTATTGTTTTTTAAACATTGCATGGACTATTTTCCTTCATTAAATCCTTTAGATCATGTGAAACCTGAATTTTCCCCATTAAACCTTTGAAAATTTGTGTGAGATTGTAAATCCTTCAAGATCTATACTATTAATAATCAAATTAATAGGCAATCTTGCCTTACCCTTTGGAATACTAGAAGTGATATTTGGTTAATCTCTATGATTAGATTCAATGAAATATCAATTAAATTTCTAAATTTCTGTGGGTTTGTATTGAACTCTTTGATTCCATCGAACTTTATGCTTTCTATGTGATTATATGAACCATGTGAATCATTAAATATGAATTGCTTTATTTGAATCATTGATTTATGTGAATTCTTAGTGAATTATTATGACTACAATCTAAAGAATATTGAATCATGTGCTAACATCGAACCTAAGTGAACTATATACCTTTGGAATGATTGAATCATGGTAATGCCATGACAATTTTTGTTTTATGCATTATAGAACTATTCCGATTATTGAACTCATGTGAACCTTTGAACTTATCAATGTGAATCTTATTGGACTTCGAACATTTGGCTTATTTTGGGCTCCATCATAGGGCTAAGTGTGATTATCGATTATGTGGGTCTTGACACCATGCTAAGTGTGTCCATGACTCTTTGGGCCTACTCACAAGGCCAAGTATAAGAAAGTATTTCAGACATGCTCTTAGGTTCACGAAATTGGCCATACTTTTGGCAATTATTTAGAAGATCAGGACCCTACCCTTGAGGTTACAACATGGACATTGACCCTACTCATGGGGTTTGACACGAGATTATGACCCAACTCGTGGGGTTGACCAGAGCATATGAATACTTTATATTGAACCTTTAGAACATTGAACCTTTTAAATATCAAACTTTGAACACTTTGAATTACCAAACTCTGAACACTTTGAATATCGAGCTTTTAACACTTTAAACCATGTGAACTCTAGACCTTTGAACATTGAACTCTGAACATTCTGAATCATTGAACATTTGATCTTTTAAAACTAACATATGTCATCAAACTTATGGGCTTTGATCACCATATTAAATTATTTCTTTAGACACCGATTCTTATTTGGTATTTAGTATTGAACTCCAAATTATGAAGTCAATTTTTATTTAAACTTAAAACTCTGTATTGGACCTTCGACCTCAGTTTGATATGTGATCATTGTTTCAATTGTACTAGCATGATTGTGCTTATTATTTTGACCTCTATTTAGTTTTGTATCGACTTTTGGACATGCTAATACTCAAATTTATGCTTTACTTCATATTGTTTATAGTCAGTTAGATTGTTTACAAGTTGGGATTAACCCAGTTGTTTTATTTTCCAGACTGATAATGATTGTAAGTTTTCCATTCTAGAGGCTTGCTATGACGCTCTCAGGCTTTTCTTTTAATTTTTCATATTTGCTTCAAACTTATTTAGGAACCCTTTATTTTTGGATCCATATTTTGGATTAGTGGATATTCACTTCTCTTGTGTGTAATTTAGGTGAGAGGGCACCTTCTTAATGTAGATTGTGGATATCTTTTATTTTGGAAATCATATTAGAGATATTAGTATTATTATCCACTGCGACTATTGATTGTTACACTATTGTGATCTATGTGATATTGACGTATACTTCCATAAATTATCAAATTTAGAAGGCTAATTATGGCTATTGAACTATGACTATAGGATTGTGAACATTGGTTTTCAAATCAATGTAACGTAATGATCCGAATTTGGGGTGCATACGGATCCTTTATCCAGGTCCGGGTTCAGAGGCATTATAGAACCTGTTAGAGATCTCGTGCTACTGTGCGCCATCTGAAAGGTTGGTAAAAACATGGGAAAGTAATAAAGCTCGTGAGAAACCATACATAATTTCCCACAGAGTAAATTGAATGTGCACCAGTATGAATCAATATCAAATCGAAACATGCATGACATATATGAATTGAACTAGCTATACAACGATTAGAGTCTAGTAAAGGTGACAAAAATAGTAAAGCTATATCAATAGGAGTTCATTACTAAAATAGGTAAAGTGTAACTCATACGAAAAATGTAACATTCAATGCAATTGTTTATTTCAAAATACTCATACATAAGTAGGCCTTAGCACCCCTTAAGTAAGATGCCTTAGCTAATAGGTATCAAAACTAGGTGCATGCTCTTAAAAGCACAATGCAACTCTCATACTCATATAACCCATGAAGGGTTTCTAACAAAAGACACCTCAGATAAAATCAACTCAACCCATGTAGGGTTTCTAAACCAAATCTTGTCAAAACACCTTGTATCAAATCCAACAGATTAGTCTATATAGGGACTTTAACAAATATGAAATCTCATATGACCCATGTAGGGTCTCTGACTAAACTGAAATCTTATAGAAAACTAGTGGGCATCTAGTGTCATCTTCACCTATTAATGATTCCTAGTGATTGGGTCGAGAGGGGTTAATAAACCATTATAGCACACAAAAATCCCCTAAGGTGTCAAAGGTTAGCCCACAAAAATCTCTAAGGGAATCAAGGGTTAACCTATAAAAATCCCCTAGGGCATCAAGGGTTGGTGGGAAACTAGTGCCGTCTTCACCTATTAATGAGTCCTGGTGATTGGGTCTAAACCAAAACTTCGAATGGGAACAGTACTCCAAATCCATGCATATATAAAGTAGTAGGTACCTACATAAAGATATAATGCAAGAGATGTCCATGTAGTAAATATACATATGCAAGACCATGTGAATCTTATACTTAATCCAAACGGAAAGTGATATCTCATACTTACACCAAAACTAAGTACTTGGAATTCCTCTTCTCTTTACAAAACTAACAATGGTATAAAAGTCCCAAGGAAAACATGTGCATGCAATGACACTAATATGGAGCTCATCAAACTAAGTGTAAGTGGATACAATCAAGTGAAAAGCATAATGATAGCACCACTGACCAACTAATATATGAAACAGAATAAGCAACAAGGTTTGGAGCCAATTAAATTAAGTAGAAACTACTAACTATCAATGATGATATGAATAAAAATCTCAAATATGGGGAAATCAAGGCAAACATCAAGCATATGAAATAAAAATCATTTTTTTTCCTTTGAATTCCACAAGGATCTAACCTTCTTACATTTAATCATAGAGATAAACTTAAGATTTAGATGAATTTATGATGGTAGAAAAATAGAATAATTTAATCTTAATTAAAATATACTCAAATCAAAGTAGATTTAACCATACACACATAGAATCCATAATTTTATGTAAACAAGACTTCTACTAAGGCATAATGGAAGAAATCAGTCTATGAAATTAGTGGAATTACCAAACTCACAAAAATTTAGCAATAAGTAAAGAAAAACTATCATCTCACCCAATATGATAACAAAAAATAGAGGAAAGTGCAGAAAAACAAAGTAGAGTAGTTAGCATAAGAACTCACTAATCCTTCGTGGATTTAGTGTTTGGATGAAGGAAACTTACTAAAATTCAATCACATGGTAAATAAAATGAAGATAAAACTCATATTTCATCCAAACTAAAGATTTCAAATGAATAGAAGGTTAAGAAACCAAAAGAGTAGCCTATCATGTATGAAAACTCACTCAAAATCTCATAGATCTAGTAATCAAATGATAGAGAAACCAAAATACCAACCAAATTGAAGATTAACTAGGAAGAAAATAGTAAGAGAAGAAAGGAGTAACAGATCATGCATGTAAACTCACAATATTGGTCTTCTTCCTTGTTTAAGTTTGAAATTCTTCCAGAAGTTCTTTCTTTTTTCCTTTATCCTCTGTAAAATGATGTAGAACTAGTATAAATTAGCTTAAAAAATGAAGATCTAGGAAGAAAACAAGCTATTCTAGCAAATTTTTAGAGTTATGAGTGAAACTTACCAAATCGGTGGAGAATTCCCAGCTTTCTCTCCCTCAAAGCTCTTTAACCCTTTTCCTTTTAATTCTAATAACTCTAAATGACCTAAATGAAGTATTATATAATTTTTAATGTTTCCAAGTTGAGATCCCAAATGTGTAGGGGTGAAATGGGTGATTGTCATGTTGTAAATGATGCAAAATCACATTCATGCACCGGTTGGAGCGCTTCAAACTTTAGTGGAGCGCTCTGGGGTGTCGGAGTGCTCTGGCCTTAGGTGGAGATCTTTGAGGGGTGTTTGCATCTTTTTGTGTAGACCTGAGCCTTAGCAGAGAGCTCTAGACCATGGCAGAGCACTTTGCAAATTTTCAACGCAAACACCCTATGGTAATTCGGCCATAACTTCGTGCACACAACTCAGAATTGCACGCTGTTTAAGGTGTTAGAAAGTAGACTTTGTTGATGTATGTCAATCCTATCAGCACTCAATTTTTGACTCGGGCCTATAAATGGAGTCATATGAGTTCATTACAGCATGGGATAGGACTAAGGTCTAGACACCCTTGAATTTAAAATAGGCAGACATTCTCAATGGACATTCTGGTTGCAAACACAATGAAAGCACTCTAATTCATCATTATCTTAAATTTGTCAATCTTCATAAGCCTTCCCACATTGAAGCATCAAAAGGCTGACAAATTATCATTTTACCCCTACACCTCCATAAGCCCAAATTAAACCCAATCAAACCCCACTTCCCAACATCACTACATTAACCAAGACACCTTAAATTTGTTAATCTTCGTAAGCCTTCCCACATTAAAGCATCAAAAGGCTGGCAAATTACTATTTTACCCCTACACTTCCAGAAGCCCAAATCAAACCCAATCAAACCCCACTTCTCAACATCACTACATCAACCAAGACACCTTGAATTTGTCAACCTTCATAAGCCTTACCACATTGAAACATCAAAAGGCTGGCAAATTATCATTTTACCTCTACACCTTCAGAGGCTCAAATCAAACCCAATCAAACCCCACTTTCCAACATTTCTACTACAACAAAGACATCTTGAATTTTTTAACCTTCATAAGCCTTCACACATTGAAGCATCGAAAGGTTGACAAATTACCATTCTACCCTTGTAC
>JAOXJP010262932.1:0-20867 GCA_025762735.1 Platanus orientalis
AGCAGCACTTCATTTGCAAATATTCTTCTCTTTGCTTGTCTATCTGATAGAACGGTGCTCCAATGAATTCATTGTGAAGGTGAGTGATAAATGTTTCTACATTTACACTCTGAAGTGCCTGCATCTGACGGTATTCTCCCAGATTGGTCCACCATTCCTTTAAGCGGCCTAACAACCTTGGTTTGGGTCTCCCAGATTTCAATCGGCTACTAACCTCAACTGGCTAAAGTCTTCACAGGTTTGGGTCTTCTAGGGTATAGTACACCCCTAAGCGACACTAGAGGTGGAGGAAGCTTTCTTAAAAGTTTCTCAAATTAAAACTATATTTTGGGTCTTGTAGAGGTTGGCGGCACCCCTTATTTAGGGGTCAGATTTTTGAATCTTCATTTTTGAGATTTTTTACTTCTTATGTTGGATTACTCATGGGCTGCATATAGAAGATCATTGGAAGTTGTTTCTACATAAATCAGGTTTACTTCCTACTAATAAGCCCTCTTTTGAATCCTAACAGACTATCAATTTGTAGAAGTTATGGTATGTGATTGTGGATTGTGGTATTATAATTTTGATCATAACTTTAGTTCATTAATCTTATTTTTTTCTACCTAAGCATGCTTAAACTTATTTTCACTCATCCTTTAAGTATCTTTCATATAATCTTTAATTCCTTTAATGTTATCGCACATTATTAACTTGATTGAACACTTTGTTTTATATACTTTTAACATCAGATTTTCTGGACAGCGACCCTAATTATTTTCCTTCTCTAAATTAGTTTGATAATTTAAAATATTGCTTGTATTTTATTTATTACTTTGTAAACCCTAATTTCTCTAATACATAGTAAACCTAATTTAAAAATCATCTAATTTTGCATGAGAATTGTGTAAGTAGGAATCTAGTTTATTTCATTTTATTGATTTAGTAATTTTATGTTTATCTCATGCACACACTTCACTATCCTACATGCATGTTGCATCAGCATGGTTCCCTTCTGTCTACCTACCTTAGGCGACTTGGAATCTGATAATGAAAAGAATGTAAAAAAGACTACTAGAAGGGAAAGGTATGTCTCTATCAAAAGGTGGGAAACTGTGCTCGCTAGTCCCAGCTAGCTATCCCCCCCTCATGTTTTATCCCTATTTGTCAAACCTGTTCTTTCTCTTATTTTTGGTTGGGTTTCTCTACTCCCTTCTATGGTATTACATATCACAAATGGGTTTATGAATGGGACTAAATTGTTTTTAGGTTGTAGTTGGGCTTTAGCTTGCTTTCAGGGCATGTTATTTGTACTTCTCGTGCTTGTAGTTTGCCCCTTTACCATTAATAAATTTCTTTACTTATCAAAAATAATAATAATAATAAGGGAGAACAAGGAAAGACCCATTATTGAAAACTTGTTTCTAGAATCTTTGGATGTGCATATAGCAAGACCTATTAGGGCCGCTTTCTCTTAAGAGGAAGTCAAGAATGCTATGTTCAGCATGCCATTAAAAAATCATTGGGACTTGATGGTTTCTCTATGTTAAACCATAAAAAATGTTGGAAAATCCTAAAAGAAGACCTCATAAAAGTCTTTAGTGAATTCTTTGAAATGGGAACAATCAACAAGAGCATTAATGCTACTTTCACTGTCCTTATTCCTAAGGAAGCAAAGGACTTCTGTGATTTCCAGCCTATTGGTCTCATGTGTAGTTTTTATAAGATTATCGCCAAAGTTTAAAAGAGAGTTATAGACAAAGTGACCTCTACTCAAGGAACATTTGTCAAAGAGAGGCAAACTATGGATGGTATTCTCATTGTTAATGAATGTGTGGATTGGAGAAGGAAAACTAAGAAGCCGGGATTGGTCTACAAAATTGATCTAGAGAAAGCATACAATAAGGTGGATTGAAATTTTCTTCAGTGAGTCCTTGAAAAGAAAGGTTTTGGTTCAAGATGGATTGGTAGGATATTAGGGTTCTTAGATCACCCACACTTCTCCATAATGTTGAATGGATCTTTAAAAGGTTTCTTTGACTTGTCTCAGGGTCTAAAATGAGGTGACCCTTTATCTCCCTTCCTCTTCACCCTTGTAGCGGATTCCTTCAACGCTTTAATGTTTAAAGCCAAAGATAGCTCCTTCATTAAGGGATTTCATATAGGGAGGAATGGTGTATCCATCTCTCATTTGCAATTTACGGACAACACTATTTGTTTCATTAAAGAGAAGGAAGAACATGTGAAAATTTTAAAATATATCTTAATGGTATTTGAGACTATTTTGAACCTCAAAGTTAACCTAACTATAAATCAAGTATGGCGGGTAATGGAGTGGATGGGATAACTCATTCCAGTTTTGCAGAAATCTTTGGTTGTAAGGTGGATATTTGGCCTTTGAAATATTTGGGTCTTCTGCTTGGTGGATCTTCAAATTCCCTTTCTTTTTGGGATCCTATAGTGGAGAGAATGCAAAAGAAAGCGGCTTGCTGGAAAAAAAAGATTATATCATTGGGAGGAAGAGTTACCTTGATCAAGGTAGCATTATCTAATGTACCGATTTATTACATGTCCCTTTTCAAAATGCCACAGAAAGATTGTAAACATTTTGAAATGTGTCAAAGGAACTTTCTTTGGAAAAGTGGAAACGGGAAAAGGATCATCTCGTCAAGTGGTTTGAAGTTTACAAACCTAAACTTATGGGTGGATTGGGTATTGGTCACCTCAAGTAAAGAAATATGACTTTTCTAGGAAAGTGGTTACGGTGTTTCTCTGTAGAGGGTGAAAGTTTATGGCATTCCACAATTTTAAGTAGATATGAGATGGATTCAAATGACATAGATTGCATTTCACATCTGATTCATTCTATGTCCTCAATCTGAAAAAACATCTCTCCTCTTTCCCTTGTTCAATCCTAATGTTGGATTTGCGTCAGAAAATGATCGACCTATAATATTCTAGAAGGATCTTTGGTGGGGAGACCAACCTCTATCTTCTGCTTTTCCCGTTTATTTCGCATTTCAACCCGAAAGGATGCTTCTATTTTTTATGTACTCTGGGGCATAGACCTGGGTTCCAAACCCGTCTCCACCTATTAATTACCAACCACTGACCCACTTGCTTATCGAGAAAAAAGTACTCTCAAATTCTTTTAATGGGTTGTCTTGAAACTTACGAATTTATTTGAATGAAAAGTAGATTTGTTGGCAAATCTCCATTCTAGCCTCAATGAAGTTTTATCTCAAATTCAAATCCTGACAAAAGAATTTGCATCCTCGAGTCATCGGGTCTCACTTCTCTTATAAGTCATTTTTCATGGCTTTGCTGCCTCAACCAAGTTCCCCTTCCTCCTTTCCATCCAAAAGGATTTGGACGCCTCCTATGCCTCCAAGGGTTAAAGCTTTCATGTGGACAGTAGCTCTTGTGTGTATAAATAATATGGACTTAGTTCAAAGAAAAAGCCCTTCCATGCCTCTATCTCCAAATTGGAATGTTCTATGTAAATGTAATAGTAAATCAGCAAACCACATCTTTATCCACTGTGGTTTTGCAAAGAATATTTGGAATTATTTTTTGGGAGCTTGTGTTGGATGTGAATGATGTCAAAGGAGGTCTTGGAGCTTATTAGCTATTTGTCAATGGAATAATTGGAGAATGGGGCCTCATGGGAGATTGTTCTAGCAATGCCTATTGTATGGTGCTCTTTGGGGCATATGGAAGGAAAGGAACTACAGAATCTTTGAAGGAAAAATGCAAAGGCTGTTTGGAGGTAGCTGAATCTCTTTTGCGAGAGGTGGGAAGCTGGATTCTCATTACCAAGGAATTTAAAGACTTCTCCCCGTCAGTATTACTGAGAGACTGGATCACTTTTGCTTCTCTTAATAGGCCTAAGATAAAGAAAGCTGAATCACAATGGATTCCTCCTCATGCAGATACTTTGAAGCTCAATTTTGATAGAGCATCCAAAGGAAACCTGGGGCCAGGGGGTTTTGGGTGCATAGCAAGGGACTGCAATAGTAAAGTCATTCAAGTGGTGTGTGGTCCTTTGGGCAGTTGTGACTCCATAAAGGCTGAAACTCTCAGTTTGCTCATGGGTCTTCACAAATTAAAAAAGCCGGTCGCTCGAGGCAGCTATGTGGAGGGTGATTTGTCAACTGTGATCTGGTGGGAATGGGCAAGGATGATGGATATTGGAAATTGGGTCACTATTTGAATGAGATTTGGGATCTGTCTTCCTTCTTGGGTATTTCCTTTGTACATATTCCAAGAGAACAAATTATGATCTCTGATAAACTGATCAACTGGGGCGTTGGAATAATGGGATTCCTTCTATGTCCATTGGGAGGGAGATTCCAGATAGCTGTTTGTAGGGGTTGTGTTTGTTGTTGTGGTATTAGTATACTATAGCTTGCCTTTTTTTCTCGATGAAATCGTTGTTAATTATCCCCCCCTAAAAAAAAAAAGATCGTCATAATATCTCATTAAAATATGTACTTGCCTGGTAAATGTCTTCTGCTTCAGAATTTGTTCGAGTTCATTAATTCCAGCACTGTCAGAACTATTACTCACGTTGTCACTTCCATTGCTGACTCGTTCCTGTGCCCCAAAGGAAGGATTCTGCATGTAAAAGGTTCACACAAAACATAACAATATTAAGTAGAGAAGCCACCGTCAAATAATTTTGTACCAAGAGTTGACAACACAATTTGGAATAAAAAGAGACTGTTACAAAATGCTGAACGCTAACAAGTAAGAATAAACATAACTTTAAGAGACATGTAAAATGGGGACAATAAATGTAGATTGATGAAGAAAAAGAACTATGCCAAAGCACTGATCCATGGAGATTGATGACCATGCCCTCAGTGTTTTGGAAAGCATGAAATCCATATTTGTAGCAAATGAATATCAATCATCAGACTGGTGACACTCATGTGGGCATGTAGATAATGCATTGGATCAAGACCAATGCTACATGGCATCAGAAACCCATCATTTCACTAGTGATTTTTTGTTCCAAGTTGATAAGTGCCCAATGGCCATGATTTATTTACAAAGATAATTTATTCAGCCATTGAGTTTGCCCAAGATCGCAAATGCAGGCATGATTTGAGCAAGTTATGGCCAAATTACAGTATGCACATAAATGATGAAATTTAAATATTGTTTTTTTAGTTTTGAGTATTATATTCTTAAATTGAGGCCTTAAAATTAGAAAGTGAAACATGACAGGTTTAGGAAAGTTTTTCAGTAGAACGGAATTGTTATTTTGAAATTTTTTCCCTACCCAAAATCTATAAATATCTTAAGTACTCTAGGTTCTATGAAGTGAAATTATTTGAGTGCTTTGCTGTACTCAGTTGCAAGACACCACTCTCTACAATAGAATTTGCTATTTGGAGCGGGTGAGAGTCTGGATCATTGTGGTGCAACTCCATCAAACTCCAACCCCTAGGCTTCCCATCTTTTATTGCATTCCAAGAATGCCTTTCAATGCTCATTTTTTTCAATTCTCTTACACTGTTTTCTAACATCTATTCCACCAAAGAAAATTCTCTCTTTTATAACTCAAAAAAACAGTTCCCTTATTAAGCCATGCATACCATACCTATTCCATCCAGAAATCCCTACCATCCAAATCAAAAAATCACTGAACCTAAACCCTAATTGCAGTTCTACCCCAAAAAATAGAGAACACTACTTGCAGCTGCTAAATTCAGACCTTTTGACCTTTCCATCACAATCCAAGAAAAAAAAATTTACTCTGCCATAAACCCTTGATGTCAATAGTTATAAATAAAATAACTTTTGATATGAGAATTATGTTAAAGAGGGAGAAGAGGAAGTCTGCACAACTGTACAAAGAAGAATAGCTAAAAAATAGCTATAACAAAAACAAAGGAGCCCCAAAATATTATCCTAGTACACAATCACTTCTAAAAAATTTTCCCCAACCCCCACTCAAATCTTTCACTCATATGAAAATCATAACAAATAAAAAGAGAAATCTTTCCTTCACTTTCTTAAAGACACTTTTCATACCTTAAAACCATCCCCAATTCACCATACATTCCTATCCAACTAATGCCCCATGCTACAATCTACATTCTCACCTACTCTTTCCCCAACTCCTAGGAAGCACTGATACTTCAAAAACCTCGATGTGTCCAAGTCCGACACGTATTGGATACGCTTGGGATACTTCTGCATGGGTGTCGACGGCATGTCAGAGAATTAAAAAAATATTTGTTTTGAAAACATTGGGGACACGGCTAGGACACATCAGGATACTTCTAGGACACGAGAACTAAGTTTTTGGTAAAATGACTAGAAAAATGGGATAACTGAAAAAATACCCAAAAATAAGGGTATTATAGTAAATTCGGTTAAGAATGAAATAATAAAGGAAAGGGGGAGCCGTTGGGTTGCAAAACCGACGACCCCAACCCTATGATAAGAGAGAAGGGGGAAAAGAGAAAAAAACAAAAAGGAAAAAAAGTAGAAAAAGAAGGAAGAAAAAGAAAAAGGGAGGAAGAGGAAACACAGCATACACTTCAGTCTTCAAGTAAGTTAGGGCTTCTTTTTGGTTATTCAATCTTCAATTAAGTTCTCTCTTCTTCTTCTTTTTCATTACCATGGTCTTTGATTTGGAGAATGAACTTTTTTGGCTTTCTATTATCCTCTCCTTCTTGATTTATTTTTCTTTCTTTTTTTTTGGTTTGTCGAACAACCACACAACCATCTCTCAGTCAGAGCTAGTCGAAAACAATCCTCTACTGCTAATCGACTCACGTTGTGTTACTTGTTATTTATTTTTTAAACATCAAATCTAGCTTAAAATATTAATTAATTAATTAATTTCTGTATCATATCCTACTTATTCAAGAATTACCGTGTCGTCGTGTCCGTATCGTATCTGTGTCAATGTCTATGCTTCCTAACCCAACTCTTAAGTAACACTAAAAACCATTTTCTTCCTCCTCTTAAATCCATAATAATAATAACAATAATAATAGTAATAACAACAATTTATCTTAAACCCTAAACCTAATTGCTTTGTGCACTTAATTCTGGAACTGATAGAATAAAACCCTAACATATCCTACATACTTTTTGCTTATCAGAGCAAGCCCCTTCTTTGAAAAAATTGGCTAAGATAAGATACAAATATTTGGAACTCCGTATTTCCTCGTGAAGTGAAACTCCTGTAGTAGAGTAGATATACCAATCAAGGTACTAGAAAAGGTTTATCAAGTATTAGATACTATCCATCAAATGTAGTAGACTCATAATTCCACAATCTTTATCTTTGATAACACAATCTATAATTCAAAATTTATAAAGGGAGGGAAAACAAGAATCTAGACCTGTTGTAGGTTCAAGTGAACTAAAAACTTAAGAAAAGATAGCAAAATCAATTGTTGTATTGAAGCATTCAGAATATCAATGACTTATGAATTATGTCAGAGAAAAAAGAAAAAATCCAAAACAACTGGATTCACTAACATTCAACTATGTATGAGTTATACCATAGTTGGGTAAAGATCATTTTCCAATCCCTTGCGGACACTGTACGCCTACTCTACAATGGAGTTATTATTACACCTTTGGATCTTGAACATGGGATAGGAATCCTTAGCTTTGCCTAATTTCACCAAAAGCCTCAAGTCAGATTTCATCCTCCAATAGTTGAACATTCGAGGATAATTTTTCCAAATCAGGAAAGAATGAAGAGGTGTCTCCAAAAATGAGGAATAAAACATTTTTAATAGAAAACATAGGAACATGCGTTGACATATGGACCATTGATACGACTTGATTGGATCAAGACCCATGCTACATGACTTCACCACCTCATCACTAGTGGTCACATTTTTCCAACACAAATAGTAGGCTTTTGGTAGTGTCAAGAAGCTTTCTCGTATACCTGTCCAACGAACCTAAGATTAGGCTAGGTGATCATGGCGAAACTAAGAAAAGCATACAGGTTTATGACGGGGTTAAATTCTTAAACTATTTGTTCTATTTTTAAAGTTGAGCAAACGCAGAGGAGAACATCATTCTCAACGCCTTCAAGTGCCCAAACTTGTCAAGATGATCACCACATTGCTCGTGTCAAGCACAAGTCTTAGTTCATTTAGCACTGATCCTAGTCCATCAACACCATATCTCCCCGATCACCATCATCATTATCACTGGAAGTTTGAAACCCCATCAATGTCACCCCATCGCCACCACTAGGAACTTCTGTGCTTATATAGCAATTTGGAGGTGGGGAGGACCCAACCTATTGACTCCCAAGTTCTCTACAATTCCTCATGATCGACTCCACTCCAAAGCATGGAGAGTTAGTCTTTGCAATGACTCCAAGTCAAGTGTTTTTTTTTAAATTGATAAAGCAAATTATATTAAGAAAAGAGGGAGGATTGTACAAGAAGTACAAGCCCAACCAAAGCCTAAGCTAATGAAATAGGAGGGCATTCCAATCGAAAATCCAAGAACCAAAATTACAATCAGAAAAAAGGGGAAGAAGTGAGCCAGCGATATAAGAAGGCCATTGCACAATCTTGTATTTGTTGAATAGAGGCATACTTATCGTAAAAAATACAGGCATTCCGCTCAAACCACAACAACCAGCATACCACATGAGGGGAGCACTGCCAAATGATTTTCCCTCGTTGGGAAAGGCTGCGCTTGGAGGAAATTGGGAAAGGTTTCTAGACAAACCCATCAGACCCCAAATCTTTGGAGAAATTTGCCCCATAATTCATTGGCCACATTACAATGAAGGAATAGGTGTGTGGTGGTCTCTTCTGATTGCCTACAACAGATGCACCTATTAACAATCTGAATTCCTTTCTTTTAAATATTGTCCATAGTTAGAACTTTGCCAAAGTGGATTAGCTATAGGAGGAAGCTAGCTTTGGATGGCATTTTCGATCTTCAAATGTCCTTTGTCGGGGCTTCTAAACCCAATGGTTGTCGCAGGACATTGTACATGGACTTCACTAATAAGATATTGGACGGACAAGGTTGCCAAACTCTGACGTCTTCCTTGGACTCCCCACCACCTCCACTCTTTCCATACGAGAATACTCAAACAAGATAGGGATAACAATTTCCAGACATTAACCCTTTTGCGCAAGTGAAGATCCCAAGCAAGCAGATTGTTATTCCTTACAATGTGGTCAGCCATCCGATCATTTTTTAGATTAACCCGAGCGAAAATATCCAGAAAGGCAATGGCAAGAGGTGTAGGACTGCACCATGTGTCATGCTAGAAAAGCACTGAATCCCCTTTACCCACCTTAAAGGACCACCATCTCGAGAACTCCCCATTTTCTTTGAAGATCTCTCTCCATATCCCTGAACATTCAAACTCCATCCCCTACCATGATTAGAATACTTAGTTCCTATTACTTTTGTCCACAGCGCATTTGGCTCCTCTTTGTACCTCCATAACCACTTAGCAAGGAGACCCGGTTCATCTTCTTAAGGGCTCTAATGTCAAACCCACCATCTTCAAAAGGTTAGCAAATTTGGCGCTTGTTGACTAGATGGAATTTCTTCTCTCCCTTTTCAGTATGTCATAAGAAGTTAGCACAGATCTTTTTGATTGACTAAAATGCCTCCTTTGACACCTCCAGAATCATTTAATTATGTTGAGTATTGCCAACATAAGAAAAAAATTAAATAAAATAAGAGAAAACAACGCATCATATAATGTTTCTATAACACCCTTTGATGAGGTATCTTAATGCATCATATCTCGTTTCTTAAGGTCCTCATCTAAAATCCTATGAGAGAGAGAGTTAGAATTTCCTCCCTTTTTTGCATTGAACCAACTAAAAGGTATATATTCCATCCAATTAATACAAAGTCTGTATTATTTATCATTTCAGCACAAATTTGATTTCACACTAAAACCACAAACTCATTTTTGTTTATGAAATATCAATATCAGCAATTCAAACACGTCTTCATTGTAAATCAAAAGCTTGACTGGATGCCTAAAATCCGCAACCATTTAACCTGTCAATATTATGTGATTTTAGAGCACAAAAAGACTTGCTTGCTTAATATTTAGTTATTATAGATTGGATTAAGGTTTCATCCATTACTTTCTACAAAAAATTCAAGTACACTAATAGTTATTTAGATGTAAGACATGTATAGTTACTTGCTTTAGTTCAGTAGATTGACAATGGTTTATGCTTTGGTGTCAAACTACCATGTATCTTTGGATTTGGTCACCATAGAAAGCATACACCCTATCATAAAAATTATCTGTAACTTTAGTGTGAAGCAGTGTCAAACCAAAATACCTAACAAGCATTAGTTCTCCCTGAAAAGGAGGTGATCCAGCCGCACCTTCCAATAAGGCTACCCTCTTATCTTCACTCCAGTCACTATTCCTACCTTCGGCATCCCCCAATCATAATTTTTAACTTTTCATTTTTTTTTTAAGAGGTAAATGGCACACTTTATTAAAAAACAACAAGACAACAAAACAGGAAACATCACCAAGACGGTGAAGGAAAGGAAAAGGCAAAAGAAACATTACAAATCCTCACACCAAATCGAATACCAAACAATCTCCTCAAACTCATCCCCAATGGACACTCAATCAAAGAGCAATTTGTAGATATGCAAGATCAACTCCACTTCTGAGCACTCCTTACCCTCAAAGATACGAGCACTCCTTTCCTTCCAAATACCCCAACAAATGGTTCCCAGGAGGGCCCGCCAAATGATAAGAGGCATCTTGTCGACACCATGATCCACCAACCCCGAATCAAATCCTGAAAACGATCAAAGAAGACCCAAAGAATCCGAAGATGAGAGAAGAAGAAGCCCCAAACCCTGTTTGCCATTGGACAATGCACAAAAAGATGGTTGATCAACTCCGCCTCCTTCCTACACATAACATAGAAGTTTGTCAAATTCCACCATCTACTTTGAAGATGATTGAGGGTGATAATTTTATCCAAATATGCATTCCACATAAAGAGCGACACTTTGGAAGGAATACCCAAATTCCAGATCCTTCTAAAAGAAAAGGAAATATCTACCGCCCAATTGAAAAACACCTTATAACACGACTTGGAGGAGAAAATGTCATTCTTAGACGGCTTCAAAACCATACAATCTTTCATATTCAGCATCGGCCTATACCCAGCAAGATCGTTCAAAAGATTACCAAACTCTCCTATCTCCCAATCCTGAAGATTTCTACGCATCCTAGGGCTCCAAACGTTCGACTCAAAATCAAAAAAGCTAAAAATCGAACCCCACTTGTCCTTAAACAAAGAAAACACAGTTGCAAATCTATCCTTCAGAGGAAGCTCCCCAGCCCAAGAGTCATGCCAAAAACTAATCTCATGACCCAAGCCCAATTGAAAACCAATGAACCTCCAAAACCTCACCTTGACCTTAAGGGTAGATTTACAAATACCACACAAATGCCTCCCCCGGGGGGCTTTTGAATCCCACACAGACTGCTCCCCAAAGCACACAACCACCACCCTACGCCATAGACTATCCATCTCACGCCCAAACCTCCACAACCACTTGGCCAACAAAGCACAATTATGCTACCTAACCCTCATAATGTCTAGCCCACTATTTTGGATTGGCATACAAACAACATTCCAATCAACCAAGTGATAGTGGTGGTGCTCCGGAGAATCATTCCATAAAAAATTCCTCATCAGTCTCTCAATCCGATTCGCCACTGATACCAGGACAGTAAAAAGAGATAGGAAATAATTAGGAATGGAGGAAAGGATGGCTTTAATGAAAATTAATCTAGCCCCTTTAGAAAGCAAAGAAGCCTTCCAAGAATCCAATATACCTTCAATCCTCTCAATAACCAGATTCCAAACAGACTTGGATTTGAAAGGAGCCCCTAATAGCATCCCCAGATAAGAGGAGGGCAAAGTCCCACTCTTGCATCCCAAAATCCAGGCCTAGGAGTTCAAATCGCAGACCTCCCCCACACCAAACATCTCATTTTTCGCCAAATTGATAGGCAACCCCGTCTCCATCTCAAAAACACACAAGATGCACCTCAAAAAGCCAATTTGACTCAAATCCGCATCACAAAAAATCAGCGTATCATCAGCAAATTGCAAATGGGATATAGAAACACTCCCAATACCCACCTTAAAACCCAAAATATACCTCATCTCAACTCTAGAAAACATCTTACTAAGAACATCAGAGACCAAGATAAAAAGAAAAGGGGATAAGGAGTCACCCTGTCTCAAGGCCCTAGAGCTTCTTAAAAAAACCAGCAAGGGACCCATTCACCATGATAGAAAAGGAGCACGATCTCACACAAAAGAAGATCCAACTTCTTCATTTCATTCGAAACCCCAAGCAAGAGAGAATATGATCCAATAAGTTCCAGTTCACATGATCATAAGCCTTTTCCGCATCCAGCTTACACAACACCCCAGGCCAACCAAACCCCAGACGATCCTCAATACATTCATTAACAACAAGCGCACTGTCCAAGATTTGACAACCCTTAATAAAGGCCCCTTGAGGCTGGGAAATAAGGCCTTTCATAACCATTTTTAGACGCCTAGTAAGAGTTTTAGCAATGACCTTATAGACACTACTCAAAAGGCTAATGGGTCTAAAATCTTTGAACTCTTTAGCACTATCTCTTCTTAGGAATAAGCGTTATAAAAGTGTTATTTAGATGCTCATAAAATTCTTCTGAAATGTAAAATTTCCCAAAAACATTCAACAAATCCACCTTAATGGTATCCCAATAGCTTTGAAAGAAGGAGATTGTAAAACCATCCGGACCTGGTGCTTTATCCCCTTTCATACCCATAACCACAGTTTCAACTTACTCTTCCCCCAAGGGTCTCTCTAACATAATTATGTCACCCATAGACATACTCCAAACTCCAAATCAACGGAGAGAGTCCGAATAGGTGGCTTTCCCCGAAAAGCTTAGAATAGAAAGATTCAATTTCATAACGGATTTGCACCGGGTCCTGGGTCCACACATCATTAACCAAAAGACCATAAATATCATTGGAATTCCTACAATGAGAGGCCACTTTATGAAAAAAACTATGTTACGACCCCCCACGTTTAGCTAATTAATCCGAGAGCGTTGACGCCAGAAAGATTCTTCTTTGTAACCCACCAACTAAAATTATTTCCTTAACCTTTACCTCTCCACCCGATCCTCCCTAGAGAGACCCCTATCTTCCTCCAAACGATCCAACTCCTCAATATTCTTTCTGATCCTTTCCATTTCCACCTCCAAAGACAAGCCAGAATCTTTATTCCAGCTTTTAAAAAAAAACTTTAAGCCCTTTTAATTTCGAAGCAAAGATTCTTCTAGGGTTACCATCGAAGTACATCCTATTCCACTCATGATTCACCACCTTAAAGAAATCCAGGGCCTGAAACCACATATCCTCAAACTTAAAAGGAGAGGGGCCCCTAATCAACACACTTAACTCTAGAAGAATGGGGTTGAGGTCAGAAGATACTCGAGACATCACTACCTGATGCCTATCCTAAATAAGATCACCCCAAGCCCCACAGAAAAGAAACCGGTCAAATCTACTCAAGGAAGAATTTTCCAAAAGTTGGACCAAGTGAACTTTGCCCCTTTAAGAGGGCAGTCAATCAAATTCCATCTATTGATAAATTCCCCAAATTTGCGCATCTTACCATCCCAGCGCGCCCAACATGTTCTTTCATGGGAAAACCGCACTAAGTTGAAATCACCACCAAGACACCATGGTAAATCCCATTTGGCCTTGATATCATCCAATTCTCCAAAAAAATATCAACCTCACCAACAATATTAGGCCCATACACCCACGAGAACACCCACTCCCTAAAGTCCCCCAACACTTTACAGCGGATGGATATAGAATAAGCACCCAACTCGTGATCCAAAACTTCCAACTTCTGATCATTTCAAATAATGAGGACACCCACCGAAGCTCCCCAAGACGGAAGAGCTATCCACGAAGAGGAGGGTAACCCCCAAATATCCTTAACAATCAAATCAAATATCACCCTCAGCTTTGTTTATTGCAAACAAATAAGATCGGGTCTCACATTGGTGAAGCCCTGATTAAGGGAAATACGCTTCTCTTAGTTACCTAATCCATACACGTTCCAAGAAATGATTTTAAGATCTATAAAATCAGCTCCTGAATAACCCTTTCCCTTTCCGCACTCCACCTTTGCTAACCAACCCAGCAGATTTCTCATAATTAATTCCACAATCTAATCTCTTTAATTCATTCTGAAGCCACTACAATCCACAGACTTAGATCCCACAACCATAGCTTTTAACCTCCTTTTCTCTATCCAGCAAAACAGATCCTTGATTTCCTCCTCCAGACCTCCCAAAGGAACACCTAAAAAGGAGCCAAAACAATCCAATATGCCAAGCACCCATACAGAAACTAACTTCCCATCCCGATTCTCCACAATAAAAAAACTAATATCACCCGAGTCACAAATGCGAAGAGGTGTGCAAAAGTCCTTGAGCTCGGTCTCCCTCAATTTCTGCAGGTTCAAATCACACTCCCCACAATCAATAGCCAACGGATTTATATCTAAGACCCCCTTGGAACTAACATCCCTCCCCCAATCATCAAACAATATCAGCTGACTAGCACTGTCCCGACTACCAACCAAATCGAGATTTACAACAGGAAGCATATCATGGATAAAATTCTCATCCCCAACCGAATTAAGTTGATTCCTGCACAAATTCAAAGAAGAAAAAGTGGAAAGAGAACGAAGCTTGGAAAACAAAAGGATCTGACCTAATGGCAGAGGGTGATTGAGGCGAAGGTCCACCCATGGGTTTTTGTGAGAAGTCCACGGTTGCACAAAGTTTGGGGATAATTTCATCCTCGTTCTGCCAGCCTCCAAAGGGTCCACCCTAAGCGACCCAGAACAAGATGACTTCGGATAGACAACAGCCTCGAGAGCACCCTACACATCATTCGGAAAAGCCCCCCTGGAGATCCAAGTCTTGGTTCATTGCCAGAAATTGAGTGATCATGCCCTGAGGGGGGCAGGAGATCCCTTCAGTCGTCGCCCAATAATCCAACTCCGCAATAGACACCTTGGCTGAGATACATCCCTCCTCCTCGCTCCAAAGAAGGCCCATAACCAAAAAATTTCACAAAATCAGGAGCCACCACCAAATTGGCACCCCTAGCTGATGAAGAACCTTGAATAACCTCCTCCTCAGCTAGACGATGGGAAGAGTTTAAAGAATCTGTGGCCTTTGACACCCACAAAGAAGCCCCGGTCTCACGATCATTTGTCTTCCCCCCACAGCTCCCAAAAGGAGGACAGGAAGGGTAAGAGCACCGAGGAGTGGCCAGCCTCAAATCCCAATTCCCAGTTGCAGAAGCCCGACCCTTAAATGAAGATCCATCAACACCAGCCTGAGCTCCCCCATTCAACAACACACCAGCCCCAAGATCAGCAGGCACACTAGACCCCTCACTATCTAGCCTCTCTTTGCTTCCCATCACCTGCAACGATTGGGGAATAAAACCCCACTGAGCATCAGAATCCTTACAAGAGGAAGAATGTTGGACCTCAACGACGAGGCCTTTCAAAGCGCCAAACACCACCAAGCCCTCCGACACAGACCCGCCCTTGGGCCTCCAGATCAAAGAAGTGGGCCTCGGCCCATCAGAGGACAACCCCACACCCTCTTCACTAGTCTGGTCCAAACATTGAAACCGGTTCACCGAGCACTCCCAACCCAGCACCCCAACCTAAGGATTGGTTTGGATGCGCCAGATTTGACCCCTGACTCATGTTCCCCTTTAGTTGCCAACCCACCTCCACGATAAGCACAGAATCCCCCTCCACCTGTCCAAACATGGGCTCCCCAAAGGAAGCTTCCCCCACACGCATCCCATTACCACCTCCCACGGCTTTTTGATCAAAACCCAATACTCCCGCCACCCCTAATGCCTTCTTTCCCACAGCATTCCAGAAGAGGAAGGGGAACTGACGCACGCCATCCCACTGGAACGATTGTAAGACACCCCGACAGCACTTACAAGAGGCAGTTCAAAATTTGAATTGAATGCACTGGAAAAATTCCGATCAGAATCACCACTGGGAAGAATCACTGACGTGGAGGCAGGCTCCACACACACCAGCACCTCCGACTCACCATCCACCATGGAAATCTCCCTCAATAGTTATGGCCATAGGGAAATAGCGCCCTTGGTCAATGAGCAAAATCGTCCGAGGGATGCATCACAGAACCCTTTCCTCCAGCTCGAGACGAGCCCACCGAAGCTCCTCACAGTTCAACGTGTTGGGATCCACAGCTCTCAACCCCCCGCAAGTCTTCCCAATAGTTGTGAATACATCAACAGTCCAAAGGTTCAAGGGTAGCCCCTAAACACGAATCCAACAAGATTTAAAGAGGCAGTTGAACCTAATAGCGAAAGCATCGGGAGTCCAAGGATGGAACTCAAACTCCACAGAACTAGCCAAACCAATTCCCCATTCACACAAGTGAAGGGCGACATCCAACAACGGACACACAAAAAGAGCCCTCTCACTATCAAAGAGAATCCACGATAGCTAAGTGAAGGACTTCAAAAATTAGTCGCACCTAACAAAGATATTCCAAGAAACACGGCAATCCAACTTATAACAAATCACCATTCTCGACCAAACCTCTTCACCCTTAACATCAAGAGATTTGGGTATCGTAACAGCCCAATCGTTCTCCCTATGAGCAATCTTTGCACAAGGGTGAGAAATTATCGAGACTGTAGACTGGTGGTTACCACCCCTATTGCTCTGAAGGGCCGGAAAGGCCTCCAAGTTCGGACATGGCCTTTCCGCCCTAAGATGAGGGACCGCACCAAATAAACGACAAATGGTATACGAAACATTGGTCCAACCGTGACCACCATTCCCGCCGGGAATAGCGATTGAAAATTCCTTGCCAGATCGATGTATCTCCGAAACTTTTAGGAATGCCCCTGAAGTGTTAAGGCAACCCTTTAACAGAATCACACGATTACCGTCATCCCAGGAATGCAGGAAAGAAGAAAAATCCGACACCCTGCCCACTTGGTCAAAAACATCACAAACCCAACTAATAAGACCTACAATAACACAAATGTAAGCAGAGAAGGCTTTCCGCCTTTTCGTAATATGTAATACCTTCGAGTTTCCCACATAATCATCATGAAATTTGAATGATTTTCGTTCAATCACAATAATCTGCCTCATGATAGAACCAAGTAATACCACTTAAATCACCTCATTTCACACCAAGGTTCACGAGTAGTGTTTTGATTTTCTTTTTCTCTCTTTTCTGCTTTTTTCAGATGTTCAAGTTCACGTAGATGCCGACCTTTGGTGCATTTTGTCCCAGTAGTTGCCTGCCGGCATTACCCTAAAATTGACTCTAATGGCTCCTATGTCAACTTCACTCTTGTGCCTTGTTAATTGAGTTTAACTCCTAAATCATAAACCTATGAAAAAACTATTCTTTAACAACAAAGATGAATTTTATTCAAAAAAGTAATAACAAGGCTGCATGAGAGAACGATCCATCCCAAAGACCACCTAAGAGATACAACCCATCCCAAGAAACCAAGCAGCCTAGCTACTAGCTAAATGTAATTGAGTCCCACTCGAAATCCCAATCGTCAAATCTACATCCATGAAACAAAGGAACATGAGAGACCCAACTATAGGGAGAAGCATAAATCTTTTCCAGCAGCTTTGTTGTTTTTGCTACCGTTCCTTCTAATATTCTTTTGTTTTGCTCCAGCCATTAAGCCCAGCACACAGCAGCAGGAATACACCTCCAAATCATTTTTCCTCTGGAAGATAAACCTCCTACATACCCTTGATTCCATTCATTAAGCAGCTCTGCCTTGGAATTAAGCATTACCCGATCAACCTTGAATCGTCTTAACAACAAACTTGAAATAGACGTTGCCATCAGACAATGTATAAAAAAGATGCCAAACTGATTCCTCCTCTTCACAGCAAAGGCCGCATCTATTAGGCCAGGATATACCACCTCTTGCTATGAAAAAACTATATGCAGTAGAAGATACATCTGGATTCAGATGGAAAGAATACTTCCAGCTCAACTTGAAAAGTTAATGCTTAACAATTTCAACATATTATAAAAATATGTAAATCAAGAGAGAGTGAGAAAGTTACTTCATTAATGAAATTAAGAACATTTCAATGGAACTAGAACTGAATATCAGCCAGGCATTGTGATTGCTTCAAACACTATAATAATAAGAAACATTCTGACTTACAATGGAAACTGCTTCAGGAAATTCATTCCTCGATTCATGGTTTGCCTCTGCTCAATAATAAATTTGTATTGAACAGCATTAGAATAATGTAGATGCACCTTCCATTCAAATCAAGATAGCAGTTAAGCAATACAGAGAATAAACATTACCTTCAGCCCACCCCCCCACAAAAAAAAAAAAAATTTTTTGAGTGATAAAAAGAGAACACTTTATTGAAGCATTAACTAAATTATATAATGAAAACTAAATTTATTACAAAGAAAGCATTAACAGCATTGACTTAAACTAGAAATGCATTATATGAACAATCTCGTATTAAAAAATGAGGGTATTACCAACTACACAATTTCAAAACATGAGAAAAATGTAAACACTCAGATGCTCACTGAAACTGCTTTACTTCAATTTCTTTTTCTTTTTTACCCATTTCTTGGTAGGCAAGTGGGTGAAGACGGTTTCAATTTTTGAAACCCAGGTCTGTGGTACCAACACTTCCGACGTTTACCAATTAAGCAAGTTGGCAACTTCATTGAAGTAATCCAATTAGGATAATGATAACTTAAAAACATAATTTGAATCAAATTAGTAGGCAAAATACAAACTTGAAAACGCAAAACGATTCCTTTATTAATAATAACAATAAGTCAAAACCAAACACACTAAAATTGGCCAAAACCAACATTTTCACAAACTCAAGGTGCGCATTTCTTTTCATTACAGGGAATTTCTCCAACTTCAAACTCCAATAAATAAATAAATAAATCCCACCCCACTCAACTTCTCACTTGTTCTCCAGGGTGGCATTCAAATTACCAGAATTCCCAAATAACATCCAGACAGAAAAGGAAAACACTTTCAATTAAACTTTCTAAGGGTCATTAAATTATATTCACTGAATAAAAGAGAAAACAATTTTTTACCCAATTCCGCCAATCCCCCAAAACTCACAGAAACCCTAGAAAAACATACCACAGATACCCAAAACCAGGAAACCCATAATACCCAGTATCTTATATCCCCCAGAAACAACCCATAAAACATTCGAGCCAAAAGGAAAGAAAAAGAAACAGAAAACCCAAGTACGAGATCAATCAAATGCATGGCGAATAAAACCTGAAGGCGTCTGTGGAGCAGGGAGACTCCTGCGAAACACAGAAGTGAAGAACCTCTGAGCACTTCTGGTGATGATTCTGGAAGCAGGATCCACAAGCTTCGAAATCCAGCCGTTCCTCCCTGCTTCGACAGGGTTCCTGAGTGCGGTGACTGGTCGATCATATGGAGTCGCCGCCCTTCGAAACGGCCTCTTTCGAAATTTCCCACCTGCACCTCCTTCGTACTTGCCCTCCGCCGCGGTCGCCATGAAAAGTTGAACTTCGAAGCTCAAAGAGGGTAAGAGAAAACACACGGAAATGGAGGCAGCGCTGGCTATAATAGGGTTTTTATTTGTCACTGGAGGTGGACACGGAATATAAACATAAAATAAAATATTAAAACTCAAATAGGTTCTATATATCTCCGGTTAAACAGAAGAGATTTCACACCAGTACAAATTTAGCGTGCAACACGTTTCTTTTCTAAGGGTATTATAATAAATATACAACATCTATTTACTGCGTATTTACTGTAACACTCTCTTTTAAATATTATTTATTTACTGAAATATCCTTATTGAACTTCGTGTTGGGCATTGATTGGTATTAGCGAGACATCTCTCCAGTCGAACTCGATATCCTAGGGCCATTAATATGTAGATTCCAATCCGACGGTTTTAACAAGTCAGCTTCAAGTGGGTCCAGGATTTCACTGTAGTGGCTCTCATAGCTTTCCCTCCGTTGGATTTGTATCGGAGGGAATCATGCTATTGAAAATGAAGGATACTGGTCCTTAGTGGATTCCAATCTGACGATGCAAGTGCACTGCACGGGTGATCTCTATTCTTATTATTAGTACGTGTCATATTCTATCAACGATCCGTATAATGAAAACTTTTTGTGGTGGGACGAAAATTGTTTTGTCTGAGCCCTTGGGGTTTCCCTAAGGATTTGGTAGGACTGATATAAGTCAGGCTAAGGTAGGAATGACTTAGGGCCGACACACTAGCGCTTAGGCTGACATTTATCAGTCCTACCAAATCTCACCTCTTGGGGATGATATCGTATGTACCACACCCCTGATGGACCACTCAGGGGGCAGAATCAATTCACTTTTTGGAGGTTTTTGATTCCTCCTCCTGAGTGGTCGCATCAGGAGTGTGGTGCACTTGATATGGCACCCGCCTCTTGGGGCTTGGATGTTTGAGGGGTTAGATGAGGGTGTTATAGTAAATTCACACTGTGTTTGAAGGGTTAAAGAGGAAGTTACAGTAAACTCTTTTGGTTTTTTTGGGTAAAGATGTTATAGTAAACTCACCATAGGTAAGTACTCTGCTTATTTATCAAAATACCATTTTCAAGCACTTAATGACAAACTTGTATCGTCTGGGCCGCCTTGTGGTGAGCCCAAACACAACGGGGGGTGGGGCCTGTAAAAAGTGTATGAGCCCCACCCCCTTTGTGTCTG
>JAOXJP010262943.1:0-20866 GCA_025762735.1 Platanus orientalis
GAGAGGGGGGAGAGATTACCTTCGCAAAGACATGGGAGGGAGGGAGGGAACATGGTCAAAGCCCTAGACCTCGCAGAAGCTCCTTCAAAACCATTCTCTGCTCTTCTGTGGGGGGAGATAAAGATATTGCGGGAATTAAATAAAAAAACGCGTAGGAGAAGAAGCAATTTTTGTTTAAAATTGGCAGCGTTTTGAGAAGGCTGTCTATTTAATTTCTTTACTAAGCGTTTTAAAAACGCTGTATAAATATCAAATAGACACCATTTTTATATACAACATTTTTTTACACGCTGACACATGGCAGAACTTATGATTTCTTTACTCAACATTTTGGTATAAATATAAAATAGACAACATTTCTAAAAACGCTATCTATTTAGTTTATACAACGTTTTATAAACATTGTCTATTTCTTTATTCTTTTTAGGTAGAAAGTATTATATATTATTCACTTTAGGTAGCATTTTAGTAGAATTGTTAAAAACTATTTTTATTGTAATGTTATTGTGACAATCAAAGTGTCATTCATCTTAGTAAAAACTAAAACTTTCATTCCAGGTACAAACACATAGATGTGAGGTATCATTAGATACGTGATGTTTGGAAAACAAGTTGTTGTTATTAGAGAAGATTCACATAGACAAGAATGACTCTGATATGATGACCAAGGCCTTACCCAAGGTGAAACTTGATGTGTGTTGTAGCATTGTAGGCATGAGTAGGATAAAGCCCTCCTCATGAGTCGGGAGGGGGAGATTGTTGGGCATCCCTCCTCATGGAAGGTGGGACCCATAACATGGACATAAGTGTCATTTGACACATTAAAAATAAGCAAAAGAAAAAAAATGAGAGGCTGAATCGTGAGATGCAAAAAGGAAGAAAGTGATGAGAGAGAAAAACAAGGGTTTCTTCTTTGTTTGGGTTATTGAAGGTTGAGATTTTCTTCTTGGGAAGAATAGAAGAAGATTGAAGAAGAAAAAGTGAAGATAAACATTTCTTCAAGGGATTGTGAGCTTCCACCAATTCGGGCATTCTCCTCAAAGCTTCTTAGTGTAGTCTCATGTATTTGGTGAGATCCAACATTGTATCTGTTTCATATTTCATTTAGTGGAATATTTTGCCTGGATAAGTATCCTGTGGTTTTTCTCGTTAAAAATCTTAGTGCATTGTGGTGTATTTTCTTTTATTATTTGCTTCGCTAGTTCTTGTGATTATATATTGCACTCTATTTCGATTTGTTTGTTGTTCCATTGATTTGGAAAAGGGAATAGGGAAAGTGTGGTTTTCCCACCAAGATAGCAAACGAAGCCTATAAGGTAGCTTGTGCTGTCTTAGTCGACAGTAAGCTCAGCGACGGTCTCCGCTCTCAGCAGATCTATCTCTCATCTCTATCGCATCTCACAACTTCAAAAATCTATCTTTGAGGCTTTCACCCACATCTCTTGATAGGTGGGACAGTGATTGAGAAAGTGTTTATGCTTCTTGCCACATGGGTGCTTCTTTGATCTTTTGTAGTCTATTCTATCGCATGAAAACTCAATATTTCAAGGAGATTCATACTGCCATTTTTTCTTCTACTATTTTTTTTTCAGGAGTCTCAAGTTCTTTGGGTATCTATCCTTAACGCCTACTCACATTGATCTTCGGCTGATGAATGCGAGTTATGTATTCAGTGACAGCATGGGCTCAGTTGATACAGCAGCAAGACAACATCAAAGTCCTTTCTTTCTTTCTTTTTTAGTTGAACGTGGGGTTTTAAAACCAAAAGAATCAGATTGGTAGACCAGTTGCCAAAACAACTATATAGTGCTGTATTGTTACACCGTTCAAACAACAAGACATCAATATGCCCATTTCAAAAAGTGTACACCAACACATCTACACTTGTGAACGGTGTTCTCTCTTCAAATGGGTGATAGATCTGGATACATCCGGTTGATAGATGCGAATCAACCTTCAAAGGACCTTGTAATTGCCTTATTGTAACTGTTTAATTTTGTTACTTCTTTCGATTCATGCTCAACTGCCACAATTCTTCTTTCCTTTTTTTTTTTCTAGATAATGGTCGCCTAAATAGACTTCATCAAATACGTACCTTAGCAGCATTGGAGAGAATATGCATAATATAATCCCTTTCTCAGGTTCATCCGATGCCTATAATGCTCCTGAAGTTCCAAGTGGCTTTCAAAATCTTTAATGATGGGCTTTGTTCCCAGGTGGATTCCGCTCGGTGCATTAAATATTTTAGCCATATGTCAGCAATCACAAAGTAATTGAAGGCATGTCTTAGCAAGCATCAACCTTCATGAAAGATTTGCTGGAAACATCCAAGTTTTGTTTCTCAATTGCGATTTATGCATTGTCCAGCCCGGGACAACACAACATCAAGGGGTCCGTGGCATGGTATCAATGGAGCACTTCGCCCGACACTTCTTTGAAAGTAGGGCAATGATTGAAGACAACAGAGCCACACGAGTGCTCCTTCAACCTCCTACAGTCTTTGGCAATATAGCCTTGTGATGGCTTAGATGTTTTGGAGCAAGGGTGAGACCATCATGATCACATTGAAACTTGGTGAGGTTGAGGATGATGATCATAGACTAGCAAGACCTTAATTGGCGTCCAACTTTCTAATGATCTTTTTTTTTTTCTTCAATCTTTCCTAGATTACTCATTTCATTTTGCCATAGCCATTTTGCATAAATATAAGCTTCTTTTGAGATTTCCATTCCTGACGCATGTATGAACTGACCTGTGTTGATGGTGTTGTGGTTGCAAGGATTGTTGATCAAAGATCTTCTTATAAAGAAGCATTGCAGATGGGTCCCAGATTTTTTTTTGATAAATATCGAGCATGTTTATGTCTTCAAGTTCCTCATAACTTCCATATGTCGACATGAATATCTATTGAGTTCGCCAATGAGCGGGAACGGTGTTTCTGTCTGCTTATCTTGGTAGTGGCACTTGGGATGAACTTTCATCTCCACACCTCCCTTGGGTAGCTAGAACCATACCAATATTGCAGTCCAAAGAATTGTCCTCTTATAAAGCCCTTTGAGTCGAATGGTCTTAAGCAGAGATGAAGGAACCACACCGAGCCAGTCCCATCCATGATGCCGCTGAGATGCTTCACCTACACTCCTTAGAGAGTGTGGCAGTGATCAAGGATAGCATTCGCACCTCTTCAATGACCATGGAGATACATTGTTCGCCTACAGCTATGAAAGATGCAGGTTCCCATTGTTTTTTTTCTTTTTTTGATTTTTTTTTACCATCCTTTCAAGAGAGCTATAGTTTCCCAGTGAGCTTCGACGAATAACACATGTAATTGGATTGTCTCTTTTTTTTTTCAGATAATCTTCATTGAAGAATGAGGCATTGCATTGACATCTTTAACTGTATAGATATTCTCCATTGATATGAGAGTTTCTCAAGATTGATGATGTCGGGTCGCGTAATGTTAGCTTGTCAGCCTCAGCTGAATAGATACTTTCCATCGATGAGATCTCTTCAAGATTCCAATGATGTTGGGACACGTGATGTTAGCTTATCAGCCTTAGCTGAATGGATATTCTCTTTTGGTATGAATTTTCTTCAAGACTCCAATGGTGTTGGAATACATGATGTTAGCTTGTCAGCCTCAGCTGAATGGATACTCTCCATCGGTATGAGATTTCTTTAAGACTCTAGTGATGTTGGTATGCGTGATGTTAGCTTGTTAACCTCAGTTGTGGTTTGAGATTTCTTCAAAGAACTTGGTGAAGAAGTATGTAACTGCCTCAGTTGAATGGATACTTTCCATCGGTATGAGATTTCTTCAAAGACCTTGGTGATGGAGCATATGACATTGGCTTTACAGCTTGAATATTTCAAATTCTGAATAACTCTCAAATCCTAGATGATCAAAATCCTAAAAGGTCCGATTCTTGGATGATTCAAATCCTAGAGTGCTTATATCCTGGATGGTCCAAATCCTGAATGGCTCATGCCTAGAATGATTCAAATCTTGGAGGGCTCATATCCTAGATGGTCCAAATCTTGGAGAGAGATCATATCCTGGATAATCAAAATCCTGAATGGTTTGAAATTTTGGACAACTTTTATATTGGATGACTATATTCTTCTTCCCCATTTTTTTTGTACAATGTTTTTTTTAGCCGTATACAATTTATACTCTTGCGGGCTAAGAGAAGTACAATAGTACATAGTTTATACTCTTGCATACTAGAAGTAGTATAATGACCTTTTTTTTTCTTTTTTTTAGCCATATACAATTTATATTCTTATGGGCCAAGAGTAGTATAATGGATTGATTTTATCTTCTTTTTTTTAGCTATACATAATTTATACTCTTGCGGTCCAGGAATAATACAATGGATTCAAGGATAATATCTTTTGAGATATTTCTCATTTATGGGACCAAGTCATAAGTCTTATAGAGTGATGAGGAGGTAAGCTCCATTACTGTAAACTTCTTTGACTACATGTGGACCAGCCCATTTTGAAGTAAGCTTTCATCAAGTACAATGTTAAAGGATGATTAGTCTCCTTGCTGCCAGCACTAAGTCTCCTTTCTAGAACAAGTGTGGCCAAAATTTATAGTTAAAAGCACATGCAAGGAGAGCTTGGTAGCATTCCAACCTTTGTTATTATTCTAGTTGCTTCTAGCTCAACGAGGTAGAGTTTACCATTATCATTATGAGTAAGCTCTTCTTGAACTACAATCCGAAGGGATGGAATTTGAAGTTCCAAAGGGAGGACAGTTTCAACCCTATACACCAATGCATATGGAGTGGATTGAGTTGGGGTCCTAAGCGATGTGCAATAGTCCCATAACACTTCACTAATCCTTTCGTGCCAGTCCCACTTTAACTTGGAGATTACTTTCTACAAGAGTTTACATAAAATCTTGTTAAAGGCTTTTGCAATGTCGTTCGTAGCTGCATTGTACATTGTGGAGAACTTCTGTTTAATGTCAAACTTTCTAAATAATTGATCCATCAAACTATTGCTAAATGGTTTTCCATTTTCTATGACAATATAATGGGGAATGCCATAGTGGTAAACAATACTATTCTTAATGAAGTCTATGATAGTTTCTTTCTTTACTTCTCTGAGTGGAACAGCCATAGCCCACTTAGACAAGTAATATGTAGCTGCCAAGATGTTTAGGTGTTGTTTCTATGACTTGGGAAGTGGCCCGACAACATCAAGTCCCCATCCATCAAAAGGCCATGATGCTACTATGGGATGAAGCGGTTCAAAAGGTTGTTGTATGATCTCCATGAAACTGGCAAGCTTGACAGAGCTTTGAAAATTTCAAAGCATCCTTAACAATTGTAGGCCAATAGTAGCCCATCCTTTCTATCATGTCATGCCACTTCAGCCCCACATATTCCTAAATGGGCTTCTTCAAGGGCTTGTGCAGCTTCATCATCTCCAACACATCTCATAAAAGACATTGTTGAAGGAACGTAGATATAATTTATTGTTGTGATATAGGAACCGTGGTGCATGTTGTCGTATTTCGAACCGATGCTTTTGATAATCAGGGTGCTTCCCATATTGCAAATAATCTATGAGTGGTTGCCTCTAGTCTTTAACTTCAGCCACCATTACTGAAAGAGCTTAGATTTTTGCAACTCACCATTCTCATCATCAGAAGATGAAGAAGGTAATATCCATCTTTGGCAAATAGGTACTAACATAGATTCTTCTAATAGAGTAAGGGCCATAATAAGGTTGGCTAATGCATCTTCTTGTTTGTTTTCACCTCTATGTACATACCCGATGGTGGTATCATCAATTTGGTGCATGAGCTGTAAAACATAATGACAGTAAGAAACTAAATTGGGCTTACGAACTTCATACTGCATAAGGAGTTGATTTACCACCAGCTTGGAATCACCATATATCTTAAGATATGAGAGGTTCATGTCAATGGTCATCTCTAACCCAATGATTAGTGTTTGATATTCAACAACATTGTTTGAGCACAACTGGGTAAGAATGAAAGAGAATGACAACACCTCATTTTGTGGAGTAATGAAGACTACTCCTACTCCAGCACCATCTCTAAGTGTAGTTCCATAAAAAAACATCTTCTATCTAGGGACCACTTCAACAAAGAAGACCTCTTCATATGGTAAATCTTTTGATAATTCTCAATCTATAAGAATAGGGTGATCTGCAATGAAATCTGCTAGTGCTTGACCCGTGACCATCTTTTGTGTGATGTAGACGATCTTAAATTCAGAGAGAATGAGGGCCCACTTAGCTAACCTCTCTGAAAGAATCAGCCTTGTCATGATATACTTGAGTGGATTAGCTTTTGAAATAAGCCGCACTATATGAGCCAACATGTAATGCCTTAATTTCTTGGTGGAGAAGATAAAAGCGAGGCAAAGCTTTTCAATAGGTGAGTACTTCACCTCAGTGCCTACTAAGGTTCGGCTTAAATAGTAAAGTGCATTTCTTATCCTTGCTCATTAACCTGTTCCAGCAAAGCTCCTAAAGAGTGTTCTTGGGTTACAATGTAGGGGGTGAGCGGCTTCCTTAGGATTGGTGCCACCAAAACTGGAGGCTTTAGCAAATATTCTTTTATGCTTTTGGGAGCATTTCTATAAGCATCATCTCATTCAAATGGTGCATCCTTCTTCATTAATTAGTTGAACGGGTGATATCGTCTGAGGTTGGAGATGAACCTCCTAATGTAGGCAAGTTATTCTTGGAAACTTTTCAACTTGCATAAATTTTGAGGCTCGAGCATATTCTGTATGACATCAATTTTAGATTTATCAATCTTAATGCCGCGATGATGAACAATGAACCCAAGAAACTTTCTTGAAATTACACCAAAAGCACACTTCAATGGGTTCATCTTGAGTTGGTACCTTCGTAAATAGTTAAAGACATTATGAAGATTCTTCAAGTGGTCAGTCTTCTTTCTAGACTTTACCACAATGTCATCAACATAACACTCAACCACCTTATGCAACATGTCAACAAATATTTTTTGCATTGCATGTTGGTAGGTAGTGTTGGCATTCTTGAATCCAACGAACATCACCTTGTAGCAATAGATGCCTCTTGGGCTTCAAAATGCAGTCTTATCCCTGGGTGCCATCCGTATTTGATTGTATCCGGAAGATCCATCCATGAAGGACAAGACCTCATGCTCTATTGTTGCATCTACCATCAACTTTATAATTGTTAAAGGAAAATCATCATTTGGGCAAGCATTGTTCAAGTCGTGGAAGTCTACACAAAGTTAGATTTACCAATTCTTCTTCTTCACTGGGACTATGTTTGCAATCCATGTTGGGTACTTAACTTCACCAATGAACCCAACTTCAATGAGCCTATTCACTTCAGCCTCAATTTGTAGGGTTAATTCAGGTCGAAAAAGATGTTGTCCTTGCTTGATTGGGTGCACACTCTACTTGACTATCAAATAGTGAAAAACTACCTTAGGGTTGAGCCCAAGCATCACATGGTATGTCTAGGTGAAGACATCCCAATATTCTTGAAACAGAGTTATGTATACTACTTCCTTTTTAGGTCTTAAGAGGGCGTTGACAAATGTATACCAAGGATTATCTTTTGTCCCAAGGTTAACTTATTTTAATTCATCAACAGTAGCTTGCCCTCCTTCTTCAAAAACCGATGGGGCATCATCATGCTCATCGCTTGAAGAAGTGGAAGACTTGTACTCAAAGTGTTCATTAATGGTTAGATGGTTTACTTTAGCAACATTCTCTTAATTTGGAAGATTTTCATCAACATATAGAGATTGAGGCTAGTTGGTGTAAACAACTATTTGTTGCTTAACTAGCAAAGCATCCTCTAAAGACACTTCAAGCACAACTTGTGGCCTCATACGAGAAGGAAACAAACTATGTGGCTCTTCTTTTGACTTTAGAGCAAGGAAAGGTGCTTTGTGTTTATGTCACCTCTTAGACATCTTCTTATGTGACTTGAAACCTTCAATGTTATTTTGTAGGTTGAAATTGGTCATCATGTCAGATTGCAATGGAGCTTGTTGATTGGGCATTAAAGTGAATTGTCTTTCTAACTGCTTAAACATTTAAATGCGTTGACCCGATCAGCCTATCCTATCAAAGATAAATAAACAACCTCTCATTGCATGCCTTTTCTTCTTAGCTTCTTTGATGACTTGGCACTATGATATGATTTGTTGACGCTGTTGATGCAAGGCATCATTTGTCAAATCCATGGGAAAAAGTGTGGAAGAAGCTTCAACAAGTCAAGCCTTGAAGACCAAGACTCAAGTTGGACTACAACTTCCAAGAAGGTAAAGGCATGCATGTAGCTTTATAGGGATCATGTAGGATGACCCTAGGCATGTACACACGCATGGTTGAATGCCCCAAATTGGTCCTAAGTTGATATGGACCTTTCCAAGATGTGCACAACAGTGTACATAGAGAATTCACTGTATGTGACCGATCACAAACCCCATGGTCGATCACAATTCAGAACATAGGAATCATGATCGATCACAAAGCCCATAATCGATCACACTCAGGGTTTTTGACACCCGAGGACTAAGCCCCTTCTCTGTGACCGATCACAACCTGGGTCCTAATAGCTTCATGATCGATTATAAGCCCATGACCAATCACATCATGGTTGTGACTTAAAGTGGGGCCCACACCACTTGACACCTCCCGACACGATTTTGAGGCATTTAAGAAAATGGCCTCATGACCGGTCACAAACCCCATGATCGGTCACAAATCTATTATTTTGGGATTCCCCCTTTTTCGTTTTTGAATGGATGGATAGTTTTTCTTGTCCATTTGAAAAGATTCCAATCCAAGGATTGAGAGCCTTTTCTGTTCCTTATAAAAGGAAAATTTTTCCATTAGGGTAAACGAATCTTCAAGCATTTAAGAGAGTGTTATTTGCTTTATTAAAAAGAGCCTTAAGGGTGAGAAACCCTAATCCTCCATTGCTTGAGCTGTAAGCTTGAAAGTTCATCAAGAAAATCTCTCTTAGTTCCCTCTCAATTGATATTTGCTAACATCTATAAGAAAGGTGTGGTTTTGGGTTATCCCTAAATGAAACCCCTTGTGGTTGGCCTAGCATGTGAAGCTCTATTGCCATAGCTTGAAGAAGAAGTGGGTGTATAAGGCAAACCAGCTCAACAAGGAGCACTCCCACATGTGGTAAGAATAGCAATATCAACCAACTTAGTGGTAATATTTTCTATTCATTGTGCATTCATTTGCATATTCATTCATCATCCATTGATTTGCTTCTGTCAGAGACACCGGAAGCTTTACTACCTCTGCCAGAGACACCGGAAGTAGTGCACACTTGTTGGAGATACCGAATGTTGTTGTGTAGCTTGCTTATAAGCAAGTAGTGAGGTTTTGTATGTTGACCTAGGTTGTATGTGAAAATCTAAATGGAATATACCTAAGCTCATAGTAAGCTTTAGAAGAGTGGACGTAGGCCTTATGCCGAACCACTATAAATCTTGTGTTGTGGATTGAATGTGTAATTGGTTAACTCTCTTAGTTGTGCACATATTTCTCATTGTTAGCAACATGTTTGTTTAAATACTTGAGTAAGTACCATTGATGCACACACTCACTTAATAAGATTAAAATCAATCCCAACATTGGAAAGAAATGGTAAAATAAATTTAATATCCTATTCACCCCCTCTAGGATAACTTTAGAGACATTTCAATGAAGATAACAAATCTGTTAGATTTAAAGCAGTCTTGACACTCACTCACCATGTAGCAAAGTACCATCTATGTCATGATCCCACAATTCACTCATCTCAACGGTGTTATCATTCTTCTTATAGAAAAACAAATGGTGATGGGTCTATCTCTTCATTCCCATGTGTTGATAAGAGCAAGAAGAACAATCCCAATGCAGTGGATCAATTCAAGAATGTGGATTATCACATGGAGGTACAAAATAAAAACTCAAGGTTGAGTTTTCCCCCACCCAAAGTGTCTTATGCAGACCATATTTTGGTTTAATGTAAACCAATTTTTGGTTTGACCTATACAACAAATTTTTTATGGAGTTTGATAGAGAATTTATCAAGATTTTCTTAGTTTTGTTTATCTTCTAGAAACTATTGACTAGTTATCTTAGAAAAAGAAGAAATGTCAGTAAGTGGTGTTAATTGCATGGAAAATGAACTTTTATATTTTCTAGCTTCATAGGTGTAACACCAAATTTCAAGCCATCTTATGTGGAGGAAATGCATAACATAAAGGAAAAAAGGTAAAGCATAAAAAAAAAAACTGATATTTTCATTCATATCCAAAGGATTTACAAGTTTAAGTACAAATAGAGAGGGAAAATACATCAAAATTCATCAAAAATAAAGTCTATGGGATCTAAACATCCTCCGCACTCTCCTCATCCTCATCACTGGTGAGAATGTCGAGGACAACTCTGGGTGCTAGTGCTCTAGAGGGATCAACCATGCCCTCGATGTGGATGAACCTCTGATCCATGCTCTTCACCTTCTTCCCAAGGTGATCAAAGCACTTGAGAATGCACCCAAAGTCCCCATGGATATCTCGGATCAAGGCTGAGAGTGCCAGCGATAGTGTCACTGAGAGTGCCGAGGTTGCAGCCTTGGAGGAGGTAAGAGTGGGGGGTATGAATGCTGAGGTGCCAGATGTGGCTATGGGCTCGGGAGCTGGTGGTGGAACCTCGGATAGGGTAGGAGTAGAGATAGGAGCCAGGACAGGCTAAGCTGCTTCTCCAGCTACCTGTGGTGTAGCTCATCTCTGACCTTCCATCCTTTTGATGGTGGCATCATCAATCAAAAGGCCCTAGGAAAGAATCACGACATCTCTCAGGAATGTGAAACCGCACTGCTCCATAAGCTGAGTGACTATCACTCTGTATGGTAGGCCCCTCTTCGTCCCATCGTCTATGGATGTCTGCAGCATAATCTAGCACATGATGGCTAGGACATCGATGGACTTGCCCTCTATCAAGCTGGCAACCAGATGTGTTCTGTCGTCTATCATGGTGGTCTTATGCGTCGTTTGCAACAAATTGTGCATAAGAATGATTCGAGTACCCTCACCACCATGCAACACTTAGCAGTATGTAGTTTTCTAAACCAAGAACTTCCCTCTCTCTCAAAGCGCTAAAAAATGCAAGCTTTATCAATCTCCTGGTTGGGACAGACAATAGTGCCAGCTGAAGGGCGAGCGATCCCCAACAGCATGGAGACCCGATCTGGGTTGATCAACATGCGGACTTTGTAAACTTTGGTCTCAAATGAGAGCTGAGTGTAGTTCGTATTATGGATATTGGAGTAAAAGATGCGAATGGCCCCTTGTTGCACCTTACCCTTAATGACAATGAGTTACAACCACCCGTCATTAGGAATCATTGTGTCAATCGTGAAGTCACAAAGTGTCGTTTACTTCACATAACTCTCAATAAAAATCTTCTTCTTCAAGAAGATGTTCGTGTGGTTGTGGAAGGCCGCGGAGTTCCTCAATGCTCTAAAGTTTATGGATGTTGTTCTAGGTCGCTTGATCTGCTCCTTTTCATGTAGGGGAGTTTTCCCTAAATCCCACTTTGACATGGTTTGGTGTTTAGAGGATAGAAAAATGGGTGAGAAGTAGGAAGGAGAAGAGTAAAATGTCTCCAGTTCGATCCTAGTTCGATCTTAGATCAAAGTAGGCATTGTTCCCCCTTTTTATAGACAAGCGACGGTCATTTCCCGTGGGTATCGCCAGTTTGGATCGATCCTAGATCGATCCAAAATATAATCTTTTGGGTAAAAACCTCAAATTCTTGTCATTCTTGCTCAATTGGCCCCACTTACCCCAAATAAATGTTTTCTTATTACTTTTAGGGTAGTTTTGAATGTGTTTTTAGATAGAGCACATTCCCATCGCGCCTCGAAGATATTCAAATCTTTTTGAGTCCAAGGCCTTTTTGAGGGTATCTGCCAGTTGATCTTCAGTCAATACATACTCTAGAGAAATTGTTTTGTCTTCAACTAATTCTCGGATGAAATGGTGACGAATATCAATATGCTTAGTCCTAGGGTGTTGAACCTAGTTCTTGAAAATCAGGATCGCACTTGAGTTGTCTATGAATAGATTCATTGTAGACTAAGACAACTCATAATCCGCAAGCATCTGCTTCATCCATAGCAATTGTGTGCATCCACTTCCAACAGCAATGTATTCTGTCTTAGCTATCGATAGTGATATGAAAATTTGCTTTCAACTATACTAAGAGACCAAACAGTTTTCCACGTAAAAGCATCCACCACTTATGCTCTTAGAGATAGAGAAAATTGGGGAAAGTTTGATTCCAAGAGTGATTAAGGAATTTTCCTTGTATACTTTACTAGAAGCAACGCCTATAGGGTATACAACAAAATAACTTCTAGCATGGAAGAGTTTATAAAAATCAATATAAATGATCATCTAAAGACTCAAACAAACAAGAAAGAAGAGGCAATAGAATAACCTCAAGAAGATCTAAAGGTTCTAGAAAATGCTACCTCACATGGCTCTGGGAGTGAGTTAGAGGAAGCAAATGATGATGAAGTAAGTTGTCCCAAAGAAAGGAGAATAACAAAGGGACACTCATCTAGAGACATCATTGGAGATCTTGATAAGAGGGTTAAAACAAGAAGACAACTTGAAAATATTATTAGCTATATCTGTTTTATATCTAAGATTAAGCCCAAGAAAGTGAAAGAAGCTCTCAATGATCCAAATTGAATTATAGCTATGCAAGAAGAGCTCAATCAATTCAAAAGGAATGATGTGTGGTACCTTGTTGAAAAGCCTGAAGACAAAAATATTATTGGTACCAAGTAGATCTTCAAAAACAAGATGGATGAGCATGGAACTGTCATAAGGAACAAAGCACGGTTAGTTGCTAAAGGATATGCTCAGATATAAGGAATTGACTTTGACGAGACCTTCGCTCCTATAGCTAGGCTCAATTCAATTCGAATCTTGTTGTCCATTATATGCCATTTGAAGTTTAAATTGTATCAAATGGAATACTTTAAGAAGAAGTATATGTTGACCAATCTGAGGGATTCAAGGATCTACACATGCCAAATCATGTGTATAGGTTAAAGAAAGCACTATATGGGCTAAAACAAGCCCCTAAAGCTTGGTATGACAGATTGACCAAGTTCCTAGTAGACCATCATTTTGTTAGGGGGAGTGTTGACAAAACACTCTTTATCAAGAAAAAGGATGGTCACGTACTCATCGCACAGATTTATATGGATGACATCATATTTGGATCCACATGTGAAGAGCTTTCACATGGGTTTGCTCATATGATGAAATCTAAATTTGAGATGAGTATGGAGGAAGAATTGCTATTCTTCCTTGGTTTATAGATCAAACAAACTTCTGATAGAATATTTATAAACCAATCCAAGTTTACCAAGGATCTAGTATCCAAATTTGGACTTTCGGAGTCCAAACCAATTGATACTCCAATAAGTATGAGCGAGAAAATCACTAAGGATCTCGATAGAGTCGATATTGATCCTACAGGATACAAAAGTATCATAAGGAGTCTGCTATACTTGATAGCAAGCAAACCCGATATTGCCTTTAGTATAGGTGCCTATGCAAGATATCAAGCTGCACCAAAGGAATCTCATCTAAAAGCAGCCAAGAGAATTATACAGTATGTTCATGGGATAATTAACTTCGGTCTCTGGTATCCATTTGATACCATACCAGTAGTAGCTGGTTATTAGATGCAAATTGGGCAAGCAATGTTGATGACCGTAAAGCACAAGTGAAGGGTGCTTTTACGTAGGAAATTGTCTTGTCTCTTAGCACAGTCAAAAGAAAATTTTCATATCTCTATCGACAGCCGAGGCAGAACACATTACTGCTAGGAGAGGATGCACACAACTGCTATAGATGAAGCAGATGCTTGTAGACTATGCATTGTCTTAATCTATAATGAATCTATTCATAGACAACTCAATCTACAATGATATTGTTCATAGACAACTCAATCTACAATGATATTGTTCATAGACAACTCAAGTGCAATCCAGATTTCCCGAAATCCAGTTCAACACTCTAGAACAAAGCTTATTGATATTCATCACCATTTCATTTGAGAATTGGTTAAAGACAAAACAATATCTCTAGAGTATGTATCGACTGAGGATCAGCTGGCAAACATCTTCACGAAGGCCTTAGACTCAAAAAGATTTAAATAACTTCAAGGTGCAATGGGAATGTGTTCTATATAAAGACACATTCAAATATACCAAAAAATTAATAAAAAAATCATTTAATTGGGGTTAACGGGGCCATCCGAGCAAAGATGGGGAGAATCTGGGATTTTTATCCTGAAGATTCCATTTTGGATCGATCCAAGATCAATCCAAACTGGCGAAACCCATGGAAAACGAAGTCACTTGTTTATAAAATGGGAGAAATGCCCTAGTTAGATCCAAGATCGAACCAAGGTCATCTTCTAGGCATTTTAGCACTTCCTCCTCCTCTTCCCAGCCATCTTTGTGCATTCTTTAAATCCTCCAAGCCGGAATCATGTCAAAAAGGGATTTAGGGAAAACTCCTCTAGGAGAGAAGGAGCAAGTTAAGCAACCAAGAAGTGTGCCTACAAACTATGGGGCACTGAGGGATGTTGCTGCCTTCCACAATTACATGAACATCTTCTCGAAGAAGATCTTCATTGAGTGGTTTGTGAAGAAGACAACACTCCGTGACTTCATAATTGACACGACAATTCTAAATGATGGGTGGATGAAAATTACCATCATTAAAGGTAAAGTGCAGGAGGAAGTCGTCTGCATTTTCTACTTGAACCTCCATAACGTGGACCACACCTAGCTTTCGTTCGAGACGAAAGTTTATGAAGCTAGTATGTTAATCAACCTGGATCGGGTATCTATGCTATTAGGGATTGCTCATCCCTCAGTTAGCGTCGTTGTCTTTCCCAATTAGGGGATTGATAAAGCTCATATATCAGAGCTTTCTGAGCGAGAAGGCACTTCATGGACTGGGAAATTTCCCACCAAGGAGTGCTACATGGTGGCGAGGGTACTAGACATTATCCTTGTGCCCAATTTATTGTAGACGACACATAAGATAGACATGTCAGATGATAGGGTACATTTGGTTGCCAGCTTGATGGAGGGAAAATTCATTGATGTTCCGGCCATCATGTACCACACTATGCTGCAGACCTCTATAGAGGATGGCACCAAAAGGGATCGACCATACAGAGTGCTCATCACTCAAATTCTAGAGCAATGCAGGGTGACATTCCCTCATGATGTTGTGACCCTTTCCCAGGGTCTCCCCATCAATGATGCCACCATCAAGAGGATGGAGGCTTAGAGACAAGTTGTACCACAAGTAGCTTAGGATGTTGGAGAGGCGGCTCAGCCAGTCCCAGTTCCTATTAGAGATCCTACACAGCTAATGTGCCACCACCAGCCTCAGACACCACTACCCCTATTGCCCCTTCTAGATCCGTTCCCCCGGCTCCCACACTCTCAGTGACTCTTCCTCCAGCTATCTCAGGTCTAATCCAAGATCTTCATGCTAATTTTGGGTGCATCCTATACTACTTTGACTACCTTGGTAAGAAGGTGGAAAGCATAGACCAGCGGTTGGTCCACATCGAGGGTATTGTCAATCCCTCTAGAGCACCTGCACCCCGGATTATCCTCGATATTCTTGCTAGTGAGGATGAGGTCGAAGATGAGGAGTTTGATGACGATCCATAGAGCATTTTATGTTTTATTTTGATGTACTTTCTATTTTCTTAAATATCAACTAGTAAATCTTTTAAAAATGAATGAAAATCTTGGTTCTTCTTTTGCTATGATCTTTTATTGCTACATGTTTCATATATACACCTTTGGTATTCATGAAAAAAAAAAAAGGGAGAGTTAAAATGGTAAAATTTGGCCAAATTCTGAAAATTAAAGGCAATTTTGATCTATAATTGGTATATCATACTCAAGGGGAGTAAAAATAAATTTCCTAAGTAAGGGGGAGAAAAAACATAAAGATTAATGGAACTCTACATGTCATGAATCTAATAAATGATCGAGTGAAAAATTCTAAAACTACTTGAGCCCATCTCACATTCACTTACATTTATCATTCTTGATACCTTATTTCATGGGCATATGCATTTCATTTCATTCATTTGCTTCCTTGTGTGGTCATTATACTCTATCATCTAACTAGGTTAATCTTAGGTTGAGGAAAGTATACTTTTGTCAAATATGTTTCAGGGACTTAAATAAAAAGTACATTGCAAATGAAGAGCTTTTGTCAAATATGTTTCAGGG
Source organism: Platanus orientalis (assembly GCA_025762735.1). NCBI lineage: Eukaryota > Viridiplantae > Streptophyta > Magnoliopsida > Proteales > Platanaceae > Platanus > Platanus orientalis. The sequence continues at coordinate 16,357 of JAOXJP010262943.1, forward strand.
ACTTAAATAAAAAGCACATTGCAAATGAAGAGCAAGTCATGAAAAGCTCGAGCATGTATCAAGGAGGAGAGCAAAAGACATTCACTGAAGACTTGGCTTAAGTTGAATTCTTTGAGTTTATTGTATTTTTTTTTTTTTTTGTACTCCATTATTCATGTATTTTAAGTTTTGTCATAAAATTCTCAAAGAGGGAGATTGTAAATGTAAATTGTTGTAAATTCCATGAATTATAAATTACATGTTTTGTATAGACTGGGACATAAGCTGAGTCATATTAGAGTCTAGGTGGTCCTTGAGTCAAAGCAACATGAAGATCATTATCAAACTTTAAAGAAAGCCTCAAGAAATCAATCAAGGAGTCAGCAAGTCATCCCGGAGGATTTATGTATCATTTCGAGCCTTCATAAGGTAAATCAGGTATTGTTTGATAGTCGAGGTGAATCAAGGCTCCATGATGGGTTTCCTAAGGTCCATAGACCTTCCTGAACCATGGAGGGATGATCCAAAGTCATCTATAACATTCCCAAGACTTTAAGAGGGATTACAGAGAATTTTGATCAATCCAGGATCGAACCACTGCAATCCAAATAGTTTGGATCGATCCAGCAACTCTCGGGATACAAAAACTGAGTGTTTTTTGCACTTGGATGGATCTAGGATCAATCCAAAGTTACAGAAATACTGTATGACGGTCTAAACTTTAAAAAACGGTTTGCAATCAATAGCTAAGATCTTTTGACCGTTTGGGAAGGTTCTAATCCAATGGACATGAACTATTTCCGTCCAATATATAAGGAGGTAAAATTAAATGAGCAAGGTAATGGTAATGATCAAAATCACTACTCTCTTGCTCTAAAATTGGGAAATTATTGAGACATTCAACTCTTCATTCTTTTGGAAATCTCTCTAAGCTTAGATAGGAAAATCTTCACCCCAAAAGGACTATTCCCTTCTTTCACCTTGTTCCAACTAAGGTAAATCGTTAAGTGGAAGGAATCAAGGGCTATGTAAACCCATGTGAAGAAAGGTGGGCTTGATAATCATATTGTGCTCAAGGAGGAGCAACCCATCAAGATTAGCTTACTAGCTTGAAGAGCTAACCAATAAGCAATTGGGGAAAGATAGTTGCATCTAGCTCAAGGAGGAGCAACCACATCTTGTGATCAAGGCAACATCAACCTACTAAAAAGGCAATCTTTGCCTTAACTTTAATTAAGTTGTTGAGACCTCTCCCGCCAGAGACACCGGGAGAACTAGTACTACTGCCGAAGACACTGGGTGTTGCTTGCTTGGCAAGTAGAATAGGATTTTACTAATTTTATCATTGGTTGTAATGATTTCAATCTTAATAAAATTACATAACTCGGTGGTGAGCTTTTTGAGAGTGGATGTAGGCCGTTGTGCCAAACCACTATGCATCTAGTGTTCATGTGTGATTACTTGTGGTTTGCTTTCTCATCTATCATTTACACTGTTAAGCATTGCAATTATTGTTCAATCTCACGTGCAATAGAATTGAACATAAGCATATTCATAACCACAATTCAAATATAATACCGGGATTAATTAATCAAGACTTAATTTGGGGTAATTCAAAAATAAAACTCAAATAATCCTATTCACCCCCCCCTCTAGGATCTATACATAGGAATTTCAAATCACACTTTGACAAAAATGGTTAATGCAAGATTGGTAAGTTTTGAATCCTGTCCAAATCTATGGGGTGAAGCCTTAATGGCAACTTATCATATCCTAAATTGAGTTCCTAAAAAAAATAGGATGTTACTCCATATCAAATATGGAAAAGAAGGAAGTGCAACATAAGCTACTTCAAAACTTAGGGTTGTCTTTCTTAAGTAAAACTCCTGCATGAGCACACCTCCATGGTAAGACCAAGAGGAAACTAATTGTGCCTTTATTGGATATTCAATAACAAGCAAAGACAATAGATTCTTAAATCTAGAAACTCATGTTCCACACACTATAGTTGAGTCCCCCTAATGTCAAATTCTTTGAGGATAACTTTTCATTCAAAAGGAACTTGGAAATAATGGGAGTGACTAAGCCTATGTCAAGGAAAAGGGATAGACTCATTCAAGATGTACAATCCATACCCCAGAAGAGCAAGAGGAAGAGGAAACACAAGGACTTCGGTCTTGACTTCATTGTCTACATGGTAGAGGAGATCCACTATCCTACTAAGAAGCAATGAAATCTCATGATGCGATATTCTGGAAAGAAGTCATAGATGATGAAATACACTCCATATTATCCAACAACACTTGGATATTGGTGGATTTTCCTCAAGGGTGTAAACTAATCAGTTGTAAGTGGATATTCAACAAAAAAGTTAAACGTGATGAAACAGTTGAAAAATACAAAACCTAGCTAGTGGCTAAACAATACAAGGAGAAGAAAGAGTTTGACTACTTAAATACCAATGCCTTAGTAATAAGGATTTCAATTATCATGTTGTTAATGATTGTGGTTACGATCAAAAATCTAATTATACATTGGATGGATGTAAAGACCATCTTCTTGAATGGTTAAATGTATGAAAATATTTATGTGGATCAACTAGAAGAAAATGTTGTGCATGGATAAGAGAAGAAAGTATGCAAGCTAATAAGATCCCTATATGTATTAAAGCAAGCACCCAAGAAATGGCATGACAAGTTTCGATAAACTCACATTATCAATTGATTTAAATTTAATGATGGAGACATGTGTGTCTATTCAAAGGCCAATGGAGAGTCATATGTGATGATCAGTTTATACGTTAATGATATACTCATCTTTAGAATTGATTAATATTATGTCGAAGATACAAAGAGCTTCCTTTCATCAATATTTGACATGAAAGACCTAAGGATTGTGGAAGTTATCCCAAGAATCAAGATCATTAGAGATGATACTGGTATTGTGATTTCACTATCCAACTATATTAAGAAAGTTCTCAAAAGATTCAATATGTTCAAATTTGATCGAATACCCACACCTGTGAATTCCAACCTAAGGTTAATGAAAAACAAGGGAAATCATGTATCACAATATAAATACTCACAAGTAATTGGATGCTTAATGTATGTCATGTACTGCACCAGGCTAGATTTTGGCTTTGAAATATAGGTGTTGAATAGATATACAAGTAACCTAGATTGTGTGCACTAGAGTACATTGAATCCAGTTCTAAGGTATCTAAAAGTAATCATGAACTATGGATTATGCTATAGCAAGTATCCCATTATTGTTGAGGGACACATCAATGCTACTTGGAATTCAGATTTAGATGAAATCCAAATCAGTGATTACTATTATGAGGTACAATCTCCTTAAAAATTAATGAAAAACATGTTTGACTCATTCCTTTATAGAATCAAAGTTCATTCCCCTGTCATTGGCAAGAAAGGAAGCAAAATGATCAAGGAATGTATTAGTACACCAATATGGGATAAGCCTATACCAACAATAACTATTTACTGCAATAATCAAGTTGTTATATTTAAAGTGGCTAGTGAGAATTACAATGGAAAATCTAGGATGTTACGCCAGAAGCACAATCATGTGAGAGGTCTTATCACTAACTGCATTGTGGTCATATAAATATGTAGTCCAAAGAGAATTTGGCAGACTCGCTATCAAAAGGCCATAATAAAGAGTTAACCTCCAATAGATCGAGGGGAATGGAACTGTTAAGCCTGTAAGATTTATTTGGTAGACACCCAACCTAACTATCCAAGGTTCAATGAGAAACCAACTTGACTATCTCTCAGGTTCAATGAGAAAATGAGTCTATTATAACCAACTTGTAAGCACAAGTTTCGTTTAATGAAATTTATAGGGTGATCCTAAAAATATGTTTCTTATAAATGAATTGTGTGGAGTTCTTACAAAAGGTAGTTCTTGTATAACATGCGCTTGTTACCTGTGAATGTTTTCTCCGCAGATGGTGAAGGTTGAGAAGCTACATTCTCTTAATGAGTCCTATATACCCGAATTTGGTTAAGGCATGTATATTCTCTTAATAGAACCCCATGTATCTGAGTGTGAAACATGTTCACTTTTTTTATGAGATTTAGCCTATCTCTAAAGCACTCAGTAAAAACAGGATATAACAATGACCTTAAAATGTTAATCTATAAGAATGAGAAAAACCTTACTATGAGGACTGTGCATGTGACAAGTTTTTTTTCAATAAGATCAGTTCAAGGTTAGTCTACTATATCTTAAAAAGGCAATATGTTTATACTATGTAAAGGTTCAAGGTTGACACTACATTTACTATATGTAGTGACCTCTCTTAAAAGCCCATAATACCTACTTTCAAAATTTTAAAATAAGTGGGTGATTGTTAAAATAATTTCAAATTTTGGGATTGCAACAGACATGTTTATAAAATAGAAATAGAGTTGTAGTAAGTTATTAAGAGGGCATGAATTAAAACTAAAGAACTCCCACCTTCCTTATTTAGAGAGACATTTGGGAGTGGGTTAGGGTTGCCTCATTGTTG
>JAOXJP010262953.1:0-20865 GCA_025762735.1 Platanus orientalis
TGTAAAGTAGATTGTTGTTTTGTTAATTAAACTTTGGAAACATGTTTTATATACACATTCACACACATGCACTAGTTATTAAGTCAACTCACTCGCTCATGCATGGCACAGTTTCTCAAAATTAGACACATTAATGCACCCAATAGAAATAGAAGTTAGACCCTAGAGTTTAATCGATTTAAGTACGTAACCGTGTATGCGGGTGGAACAGGGTACCTAACACCTTCCCTGCTCCATAATCGAATCACTTACCCAGAATCTCTGAGTCAACCAGTTTAAAATGGAATTAGACATTTCAAAACGATTTTAAAATAAAATTTATTTATTTCCCAAAAATAGATTCCAGTCACATCTTTAAAAAGATTGGTGGCGACTCCGAACCATCATGGGTTAAGCCCATGATGAGTGGATCACTTTTCCAAGATGTCCACCCGTTGTGCAAAAACCAAGGCCCACAGTTCCCCACCCTGCCACATGTTCCCCATGGAAGATCCATGTGAAGTCTCACTAGATTGGCTCTTCACCTCCATGCCACACATTGGGGTGTCAACAAATCGAGCTTTGCCTAGCTAAATCTAGGCTTGTCACACAAGGATCAAGCTCAAGCTCGACTCATGCTCATCATAAGCCTTAGGCATCGAGCTCAGGTTTGGCTCATTAAGATTGAGATGAGCTCATTCCAAACTCAACTTAGCTCCCCAAATTGAAGCTTACTATTTCAAGTCTGAATCTTAAGCCCATGAGAAAAACCTGCTCTTAGTATAATCAATGATATAACTAGTTGCAACAGGCCCCATAACGCACACACACACATATATATATATATAAAGGAGAATTGTTTTGTCCAGGATGGTGCCTTGGACACCAAGGGACGACATGAGGAAGAAAAATGGGTGGGAATTTGAAATTTCGCCTAACCCACCCATTTTGTTCCATGTGTCGTCCGTTGGTCTCCAAAACACCATCCAAGACAAAAAAAAAATTATAACTAGGCATATGTATTTTGAGAATGGATTTCCTCTTGCAACCTTGGGCTGGGCGAATCATCAATCCACTTATTATAGGCTTTCAATTTTGAAAGGTGTCAACACCCAAATTTTAACTCGGCTATGCAGGTGAATCTAACAAACTCTAGGCAATAACATATAGGTCAAACCCTAGGCGAGGATAGAACCAACCCCAACCTATGCACACGCCAAAGACTCCCCTATAAACAAATCAAACCTCAACACACCATGCCCACTTTGTAGGAGGATAGGCACTAACCTTGAAAGTTCCACATTCCACTTTCCGGAGGGTCACAAATATGAGGTCACCAGCTTTTGAACACAACTACAACATTGAATTCCAAACCTAGGTGTCAGATGAGTGGTGGACCAAGTCAACATCTTCATAAATTCAAGGGCTTCACTTCTCGTGAAAAACTCAAAAAGCAATTTAGCCATCTAACCCTTTCAATCTGCGATCACGCATTTCCTAATTCTACATCATTACAACACAATACCTTAAATATGATGGAATCCATTTCTAATTGTGGCATTGTGACCGAAGCATTCGAGAAACCCAAAATACATTATAATATTGCAACAATTGGAGTCCTATAGCTTGCAAAATCAAATACGGATGGCCATAACCCTCAACCATAAGGATAAAAGAGATGAGGTGTTGTGGCGCATCAATGATGTAATGACGCATTGTCAGCACCTAAATTTTGACTTGGGTTAATTAATATAGTTAGCAAATTCATCAAAGCAATGTTTAGGATCAAGCCTTAGGCTATCCTAGTGTAGGGAAGATAGACCAAACTTTGGCATCACCTGAACCCTGATCACTAAGGTCAAACTTGGACTATAAGTGGTTAGACATCCTATATGTGATCCCCTGTGGATACTTCGGACACAAAGATCATTACCAACACCCAACCATGCACAAACCCCTTTGCAAAACCAATCAAAATACACCTTTTTTAGCTAAACCATAATTTTTCTCAAATCACCAGCAAGGCGACAAAGGGTCCAAACTCTAGACTATCAATCACATTCTTCTTAAAATTTCTCAATTTTCATAAGCCTTCTTGTAGTGAAGCATTTTAGGCTGAGAAATTACAGTTTTGCCCTCATTTTTTCACAACCTCATTTTCTCTATTTAAACCATTAAATTTAGACCTTCATTAAGCCCCTGGAAGTTCTCCCGACACCCAAAGGACACCATGCCAGTTCCTACACTCTCCAATCTTTGAAATCTTAGAAAAAAAACTATTTCTCGAGCCAAGCTATTGGCAAATGTAGTAACCCTCAATATCGCACTTCTCTCTAAATCATGTCAAGACATTTTAACTATATTTAACTCTTAGTGGACTCTTGGGAATTCCCCGAAACAGTTAGTTGTCATTTCTTAGGTTTTTCTCTACCCTCGAAAATATGGATGGATTGCACAAGTTGAACTTCAGGCTAGGCTGGGCTCGGACCCTAGTTTTTTAAGCCCGAAGCCCAACCTGGCCCGACCCTAAATATTACAAATATATGCCCAACCCGAAGTCCCGCCTAAACCTGACATTTATATTGACCATTGGATTAAATCTAATCCAACAGTGATAAGACACTCTCTATATTATATAACCCTAAGTCTTTCACCCCTTTATTAACCTTAACACCATCCCTTTATTGCTTACAACTTACGGTCTCCCCTTACCTGTTTCGCTCACTGCCGTTGTTTCTCTTGTCTTCATCGTCGTTGGTTCATTTGTTGTAGGTCTCCTATTCCATAGGTATGCATTCTCATCTCTCTCATCCAGTCATCCCTATGCCCTCTTGAGTCAAGGACATGGCAAACCCCAAGAAGCATTGAGGTCGTCTAACTCGTCTCATGGAACTTTTTGTTGGTTCTTTTTTTTTTTCCTGGATTAAACCTAATAGTCGTCAATGTGCTTGATTTTGGTTCTTCTGGGGTGCTAGCCCTAAAAATCACTTGCAACCAACCTTAAGCATCTCCTCTTTTCGTTTTATTACTTTCCCTAGTTTTTCTTCTTAAAATTTTGTATCCTTCTCTGGTTTTTAAAATTATGTATTGTTTCTTCCCAAAATTTTTGTATCAAGAGAAATTGAATGCAAATTTCACTTACCTTTTAGCAAGTATTGTTGATATTGGTTTAAATTAAATTATATATTATCCAACTTTAATATATATTTTTATTCTAGTGATCATTTTTTTATCTTATAACAGTTTTCAAATATTAATAAAGCTTGTGTAATGCTTAATTGATGTGTTTCTTAAGAAAGTGATGCTAATCAAACTCACAAAGTATGTCTTCTTTATGTGATTTAATTTCGGGTTGGCCTGAACTCAGCCTAAAGTTTGACTTATTAAATCAGGCTAGGCTTGGGCAGATTGTCTCGAGCTGACCTTAGCCCCACCCGATTGACAACCTTAAAAATGTTGACCACAATAATTAAGCATACATCTAGAATAACTCTAATTTTTTATGTAAAAATTAAAAAGAAAAATGGAAAGACAAAAAAGAAAAGAAAAGAAATATGTATCTAACTTGTGTCACTAAAACTTTTTGATGAAAAATCGAGCACATAAAGGTCATCGATGAAATGCCTAGTAGGACCTATGCTGCCCAAGCAATAAATCACCATTGAGTTAAAAAATGAATAAATTAATGGAAATAAATAAAACATAATTCAAAAAAGAGGTTAATGAAGATTTACTCATTTCGCTCGGAAAACAATCATAGTGTTAAAAGCACCGGCCGACAACATGTACAATCCTTAGAGAAAGGGAATGCCACCTAATTTTCATAAGGTTAGGATTCAAAGACATAAAGAAGAAGAAGAAGAGTAAAAAAAAATTGAATAAAAGATACTTTGTCCATTTTTCAGTTATGATGTTGGAAGAATGAATAAAATTGGTCATATGGCCAACCCTACAAAAAGAATTATAGATACGCAAATCTACAACAAATAAAGAGAATGAGAATTAGAAATCCCAATATCTACAACAATCACAACTCAAAAAACCCCAATATCCAAGCCCTAATTCCCTTAAATAAAAACGAAGAAAAAAAATATGAGAAATAGAAAACAGATTCACAGATCACTTTCATAAATAGCATTGCGTGCATTGCTGTAAAGAGTCGAGAAATCCAAAAAATGCTTTGAACAAAACAAAACCCTATACGAGACAGTTAGTTTTCAAATGAAAATTTATTTTGTGAAAGAGATATGGTCCTTAGAGATGTGTGGGGACGTAGGGATAAAGAGAGTGAATGAGAGAAATTTTAGAAAAAAAAATGATTTAGTATTAAAGGGTGAAACTAAGAATATGGAAATGCAAAGAATAATAAAAGTTTCAACAAAATTTATGTGCGATCAAGTTTTCAAGTAAGAGAGTGAGAAACTAATTGTAGAAGAGTGGATAGGGGGGAGAAATTCTAAGGTAGACGCATGTGAGGACGTTAAGAAAAAGAGACATTTTTAGAGAGGTCAGAGAGGGGGTGGAGAAATTTTAGGAGGCGTAATTACTTTGTAGTTAAAAATATAGATTAAATATTTAAAGATAAAGGGAAGTGATTAAGTGAGTAATTAAAGATATTGATTAAATATTTAAAAATAAAGAGTAGTGATTATTAGGCTGCACAAAGGGCCAGGTTAGTCCGATCCCGACCCAGCCCCGAGATAAAGGCTTGAACCTTTATTAGGGCCGGGCTGAGGTAACACATGTGAGAGAAAGAGAGAGAGAGAGAGATGCTAACATGTGCGAAATGACCAAGACAACCCTTATATCTATTCTAAAAATAAAAAAATGGGTATCATTAGTCTTTTCATATTTGGACACGATGTTACTGTTCCCTTAAAGCTGGGCACGTTAGCATTCCTCGTATAAATGGTATAGCGGGCTTGAACGGGTAATCATCCAAAGAGTGAAAAGAAACAAATGTTCTGTCAAAGATTTGGTATGTCCTACTTTGTCCTACACACAAAGGCTGCATGTACATGATTAAAACTGTAAAAAAAGTTGTCAACTGAAAAAGTAGGTGTCCATAAAAATGTGGTTCATGGGGTTAAAACTGTAAAACATTGTTCAAATGAACATTTGCTTCCTATTTGAAAGAGGCACCAAATTCAAAATACCATTGGAAATAATGTTCAAACCAGGGTGGTGTCTTGGACTCTAGGGGACGACATGGGGAAGAAAACGGGCGGGTGTCCAAGACACCATTTTCTTCCATGTGTAAGCCCCAAGACACCATCCTGGACAGAACATTATTTCCCCAAAACCATTACTGTCAACCTGTGGTTGAGGACATGGTGGGACACACAAAATCCCGGATAGAACATTTGTTCAAAAAACGCCCAAAACATGAATGGCTTGTGGCCGGCCTAATAAATTATTTTGGGCTGGGTTCAGGCCAAGGTCACAAAAGGCCTGGCCCAAGCCTATAATATAATGGGCTGAGCCTCGAACTTGGCCCATGCTCAGATTAAGTTAGCATTAAAGATATAGCGGGGATAGAAGGGGTTGATATCCCATCACCGCCAAAAATGAATGGGTCCCACCCCCTTGTGTCTTACCTTAGAGGGCGTCGGGCGTCACAGAGGATATCAAGCCGGATAGAAGGGAGATATTCTAAAGAAGAGACATGTAAGGATATTAGAGAGATTTTAGGAGATGTGTGAGAAATTTTAAGAAAGGTATTTAGTTACTAATTAAAGATATAATTAAATATTTAAAGATTAAAATTAATAAGGAAAAATTGTAAAAGAGAGATTTATGAGTTCGTTAAAAGAGAAATTTTAGGAGGAGCCAAAGAGTGGAAGAGAGAAGTTTTGGAAAGTTTATTAAGCTAGTAATTAAAGATATAACTTACACATTTATATTAGAATATATTCGATGTATTAGATTAGGTATTCTTTACTAAAAAAAAGAAAAAAGATATTAGATTAGATATATAGATCGGTTTATCCACCAAAAAAAAGAAAAAGAAAACTACTTTATGAGTCTAATGATAGAAGTAATATATGGAAAGATATTACAGCTAAAATATCTTTTAAGTGAGAATTAAAAGAAGCTAATTTTACGCTAGTATTTAGATTTTGCACATTATTTCTGCTCATTTGCTACTATATAAGGGAGAACAACCAGTGAGTAAGAAACCATCGTCACCATCAACCAGAAAAGCAAAACATGGGTTTTTTTTTTATCAAGTCTATGCCCATCGATCTTTGTCCTTGCATGGATCTTCTGCAAGTCCTCCACAGCGGCAATAGGTTTCCCCAAAGGTAAATATCACGTATTCATTATTAACAACTTGGATAAAACCTCTCATCTAAAGATTCATTAATTGTCTATCTAAAGAAAACGATTTGAGCTTCCATACGCTCACTATCGGCCAGCAGTTCGAATTTAAATTTCATGAAAACTTTTGGGGAACTACGCTGTTCTACTGCGACATGGAATGGGGGAAAAACATCCACGGCCATTTCGTGGTGTTCAACATCAACAGAATTAGGGAAACGTGCATGCGTTCCATGTTGTGCTACTGGCGTGCAAGAGTTGATGGGTTATATTTAAGTGGTACTGGAGTAGACGACTTCCAGAAAATCTACGATTGGACTTCATAATTCAAAGTCTGGTTTTAGAGATTCTTCTGAAGTTGCTTTCCTTTTAGCTAGTGAAGGATCTTAACTCTAATTAAAGTCCGAAAATATATGTATTTGGCAGACTTTTTTAAGTAATAGAATTTTGCACCTCGTGCTTCCTTCTTTTATGTTTTGTTGGTCTATTTATTTATGGGCGCAAATTTCCTGTTCAGGATTTGGTGTCCAGGATACTGGGAGATGTAATGTAGAATAAAATGGGTGGGAATTTAAAATTTCACCTACCCCGGCGTTTCCTAGTGTCCTGGACACCAAATCCTGGACAGAACATTTATTTGGTTTATTCATCTCTTCCATTTTTTTAGTTGTTCGGATTGCTTGACACAGCCTTTTGATATGTGGTAAGCCAGTCACAATGTAAGGAAAACGTCTAGTGGGTATTTTGGTTCAATAAACTACATGGGTATAATTATTAAGAGGGAAATAATGATCTGTTCAGGATTTGTAGGTCTCATTGTGTCCTCAACCAAGGCCGACACTTGATGGTTTTTTGAATTTGGTTTTTTTTTTATTTTTAAAAACATGGTTTTAACCCTATAGGTACCCATAAAAATGGGGTGTATAGGGTTAAAACCAAAAAAAAAAACTATTTAAACGAGTGTGATTGAGGACATGTTGGGACAAACAAAATCCTGGACGGAACATTTCCTCCCTTACTAAAACACCTTTTGAAACTCAGGTATGATGACCGACTTGCCCTTGTGATGCTTTTCTCCACTCAGTCTGTGGACCTAGCTAATACACCAAAAGCCCTAGCACTAGAAGTGATGGAAATGTGTTAGGCTAGGCTCTTTATTTTGGGATCATAATACCTTAGTTTGAATAACAATGGAACTAAGGGTGGGCATGGGCTCGGTTTGGGTCAGCCCATGGTAGGTTTGGGCTTAATCGCACTACATTATACTTTGGGCTTGGGCTGATCCATCAATTTGGAAAAAAAAATTGTTTATAATAAAAATCAAATTCAAGACCTTTGGTTTACTACACAAAAACTCTAACAAACTAAGCTATATAAGTTTATATTTTTTTTAAAACATAGTAAATAATAAAATATTAATCTTATGAGTATCTATTTTTTCATTTGAAAAATGTTTTTACAATTTTAACCCTATGCACCTAACCCTTATGTGTAGGACACTATAAGACATACAAAATCCTATATATATATATATATATATAAAAGTTCAGGTCTCGGGCGAGCCTATCCTCGGGCTGAGCCTAGGTAAGCCCAAGCCCAACCCTAACTAATGGTCTAGCTTTATGTCGGGCTCCAAGTCAGTTTTTTGGGTTAAATTTCAAGTTGAACCAAGCCGGGCCATGCTCACCTAAATGGAACGTTTGAAAGCTTCATGAAAAAAATAAAAAAGAAACGCCATTTGTGTTTGCTTAATATATAATGAATAAGAAATGTAAAGCGAGAAAGAGAAAGTAGAGTTGAAGGGAAAAGTAAGTTTTAGGGAGTAAAAAATACAAAGAGGTGGGAGCATTTGAAAAGAGAACGAACATGGGTTCGCTAATGGGTTGAGATTTGTTGGCTTTGTTCTTGGATTCACCATTCGAGAAGGTGAATGCATAAGAAAATCTAGGGTAGGGGTGAAAACGTTTGAAACCACCCGTGAACCCAACACGAAAATAAGCAGGTTAGGGTTGACTCTAAATGTGTTTCGGGTCAAAACAGGTTAACTTGCTTTGACACGATTAATAAATGGGTCAGGTTAGGGTTAAGCCAAATCGTCTTATACCCTTACCTTGACACAACACGAACCCAACTCGCCAAGATGAATTACCACATAACCCGCGAACTCAGCACAAAAATAGGTAGATTAGGGTTGACCCTAAATGTGTTTCGGGTCAAAGCAGGTTGGGGTCAAAATAGGTCAACCTGCTTTGACATGATTAATAAATGGGTCAAGTTAGGGTTGAGCCAAATAATCTTATACCCTTACCTCGACACAGCACGAACCTGATCCACCAACATGAATTGCCACCCCTAATCTAGGTTTGTGGGATTTCGAAGAGAGAGAGTGGAGAATATAGAGGAGTCACATGAAAGAGTTAAAAAATAAAAAATAGCACTGGCATGATGCCAAGTGCTGCTCCAAGTGGCTAGAGGAAGGGGAGGGTTGGGGTGACCCCCCTGATTTAGTGCGCACAAAAGACGTGCACAAATTGTCAGCATGGACTAGGGAGCTGACACATTAGCGTTGAAAAGTGATAAACACGGAGTGATATCCTATGTGCCGCCCCCTCTTGTGCTGATTCTTACCTTCCTATGACCAATAGTTTTATCTACCTATCGTAGTGTTGTTTCTACCTCTCCCATACCAGTATGCTTTGTTTTTGTTATTGATTAGTATGTTCTGTAATTGCCGCTTTGACAGATCTTCTACATCAGAATACAGTAAAGAGGAAACATCAGAAAACTAGGACAACCCTAGAAACCAAAAAAAGGGGGGGAGCACAGACCATGATTTCCACACAGATTATTCCGAATCCGGGGAACGTCTCTAAGAAAGCCGATGGTAGGCGCTCGGAAGAGACATGCGGAAACTGGAATAGATAGTCACTCATGTTAGAGCAGAAAGAAAGGTAGATGAAACCCACTGAACATAGTAAGAATAATAAAAGCACAAGATATCTCATCCAATCAATTACTTCATTGAACCCCCCCAGACCTTCGTTCTCATCCTCCTCTTCTTTTCGATTTACGTCATCTTCCAAGCTAGAGTATTTATATGAAATTGAGTATGTCCCTAGAGAATCTAGAATTCCTTCTACAGAATTTCCTGTCATCAACCCCTTCTCAATCTACACCAAACCTCCAAAGGACCTCAAAAAAGCTTTCCGAAAACTCTTCGGCAAATCCACTCCTTTGCCAGTCAAAGAATATATCAAAACTTCCAAGTTCAATCAGAACCATATCCCCGCAGACCAGGCAGAACACTTCTTCCCCATTGAGTTACCCAAAGATTACCTCAAATCTTGGATCATAGATGGATATACTCACTTTCATTTTGGTGTAGTCAAATTGGCTCTAACCTTCCATGGTAGGAAAGGCCTCCCAGTTGCAGCCCGCCTAACACTTCTTGATTCCAGACTTACAAATTACCAACATGCAATAGTTGGCACAGTCTAAACCACCTTGAATGCGGGAACAATCATTGTTACCCTCTTTCCAAATTTCAACATTCCTCTCACTGACCAGCATGCATTCAATGCCCTGATGCTCCAAGTGCAAATAACAGGAACTCCCAAAGTAGCCACCTCTTTTGCAGCTACCCTTAACTACCAGATGGCCTACAGAATCTAGAATCACTCATTCGATATCCCCGTTCCTGAATTTTCTCAGTCTATAGATGCCTTGTTCATCAAAGTAGACACAAACAAAGTACCTCAATGCACATACGTTCCAAGGCAGCTCATAAATGATCAACTCCAGCTCCTTCTTCCAGAAAATGGATCACTAACTATGAGAATCTCCATGGCAAGATAGAAATAGTTTAGTCCACTGCCCCACTCTTTGTCTGCAAAACTGTTGAAACCAGGTTTTTGCTCGAAACAGAAGAAGCATCATCCTCTTTAGCTTTCCCCACCGCATAACAGTTCATGATACAATCAATGTTTGTTTCACAAACACCTACAAAACAATTGATGCTTCAGTAACTCAAAGAAGGCCACCAAGAAATCGACTGTACTTGCAAAAAATGCGAGGAAGATTCCATGACCATTGAATTTGAATTAAAGCAAGAGAGAAAGCTTTACTCCAAGAAGCAAAGACATAAATCCCATCAACAACTCCTGTAAGAAATGTATGAAGCTGGATACCCAAAAGTCAGTTTCCTTGGAGAACCCTCTAGCAAATTTGATTACTATGTCCTTTACTCAACCATTAAGCCAGACAACCCCCTCCCACCATATAATTGGAACCATTGGCTTGATCTGGTTCCTAGACCACCCCCTTTACCACCTGTATTACAACCATACTACGAAAAGGTTCTCCTCCTTCTCAAACAACCACTAATCCAAAAGTCCCTCTACCAATCCCCCAAATCCCTAGAATGCTTCATGTTTTATCATGAATCCACCTCATATAAGGAGCAATTTTCTCCTTTAGAAGAATTTGAACACCCCTAATAGAAAGTCCGCCACTAGTGGAAAATCAAGACACCTTCTACCAAGAATCCAGATGGCACTGGTAAAAGTGTTTCCCCAATAGAAGCAGCCTTAAACTGGCAAGCTGAAAATACAATCAAGAAAAACTAAGCTCTCCAAAAAATAATCCATTCACAGGACTCTCTTTCCTAGGTAGTCACCGAGTAGCTATCCTCTATCGAAGAAATTGTCCATGAGCTCCGCACAAGGATAACAAACCTAGAAAATGAACTCTACCAAATTACCACAACAGTCAAACAATTTTCTATCGCATCCCAACAAATAACAGAAAAAGAAAAAGGAAAAAAAAAGCATCTACATACTATAACAAACCCCCAAAAAGTGAATGGATCCCGCCTTGTGTTTTGGCCCTTGAGCGTCGCACAAGGGGGGCGACGTAGAGGATATTAGTCCGATAAAGACACCCCCAAATAGTGTAAATCACTTTTCAGTGCTGATGTGTCCTCCCTGTCCATGCACACAATTTGTACACGTTTTTTGTGCTCACGAAATCCGGATAAGCCCTTTTTTTAAATGTTTTTTAGCGCTGCAGGTCGGCTCAGACTCAGCTCTATTGACCTTGAAATAAATCTCAAACTCAGCTCATGCCGAGCCAAACTACCAGCCGAGCCGAGTTAGCATTCAAAGCGGCACACGCTCCCTGAATTCCTGAAATCTTCGAAAGAACCAAAACAACATATAAGACTGACAGTGCTGTTTCCTTCTTCGATCCCTATTCACCTTCTTTCTTCTTCCGTAAACCCCCCGATTCAGGAGATTTCAGAACAGACCTAACCGGAATTCAATTCGGGAATCAAGACGTGATTCATCCGGAATAGGTAAGTTTCTCTGTCGCGCTCTCTCTCGCTATTAGGTTTAGGTTTGCAAACCTGTAATCAGTACCGTATTTCTCTGGTCCCAGAAGTTTTACAGTCATCGAAGCCGCCCACCTCATAGAAAATTTTCCAACTACTTCAGTAATCAATTATAGATTCTGTGTTTATTTTGAATTAGAGATCTCATGTTTCTTTGGACGCTATTAACCTGGTTTCGTTTGTTATTTTACTTGAATTTGATTTTTATGCCGTTGCGACCAAAACCATTTTTTTTTTCTTTTTAGTTTTGTGGAATTTTCTGAAATGCGTTGATTCCTATTTAATGAGTGCAAATCCTTTGGTATATGGGAATGTTTGATTTTTGAACGTTTTGTGTGCGTACATGTATATGCTTGGATTGATATGAGAATATATATGCCTGTTTCTGTATTGCATGGATGGGTCTTCATGCGTTCATTCATTCATTACCTCTGTTTATTTGAGGAAGTTTGGAAGCTCTGTTTTAGTTTTGAATAAAGTGGTGATAAAGTTGGGACCTATTGGATGAAAGATTCCTAATCTCAACACCCCTGTTTGTGCTTCAAGTGAACAGTAGCATGGGTTGGGTGGAAAGCTTTTCTTGAATGTGCCATGTTTATATAACCTCTATCTTCTAATTATTGGAGTAAGAAAGGGCGGCCCAGTGCACGAGGCTCCCGCTAACGCGGGGTCTGGAGAGGGCAATTATTGGAGTAAGAATGACTTGAATTTTCTTTATAGTATTAGTGGGAAGAATTGGTCCATTTTCATATACAAAACATGATGATTGATCTTTCTTAGTCAGAACTTGATCATAATAGGTTTGTTGATCATGGCCATAACTACATTTATAACTGAAAAATAGTGAGTTTGGTGGCTTTGAAAGATATGATTATCCCCTACTTCTTAAGTTTTGTTAATTAGATATGAACTTAGGTATTTTTAGACCTCAAGGCACTTTGAAAACACATTAAACACATTGGATGTGCATCTTTAGTATTACAAATGCAGTAGAGGATATCAATTGTCCCCTCATTTGCTCAAACTAACTTAGCCACCTTGTCTTATAAGTTCTTTTATTATTATTATTATTATTATTATTATTATTTTTAATAAGAAAAGTAGAAAACATAATTTTTTTTTTGGAAAGATGGGGACAAACCTCTACAAAGCCTCAAAACCATATTAAAATATATAAGGCAAACATCCCTAGCCCAGCCCTTCTAATGCATAGCTGTCCACATAACAGTATTCCAATTCCTCATTACAACCGTGCTACCCAAGCTCTCACAACCCTTGCATCTCGTAGCCCCAAACACCAACTTCTCTCTCGCTCTCCCATAATTTTTATAAGAAGGTTCTGCATAACTCTTTAAAGGCTTGGTTACTGCTCTCCATCCACAAAGACCAGCACACCGTTATTGGAACCATTCATCAAATTCGTCTTCACTTTGTGTTAAAATCTGTTGTCTTCCGGACATAAAGGAAGGGGCGAGGGGGGGAGGAGCCCATGTCATCCCAAAGTCCTTGACTACAACACACTACAGCTTCCAAGCATATTGGCAGCGAACCAAGAGGTGAGATATGAAAGAGAGAAACTACTTACTCATGGATAGAGAAAGAAGAATGGAGGAGAGGGATATGGGGAACCCACAGCAACACCCAAGAAGAGAGATATTTTTTCACACGTGGGACTTAAACAATTCACTTTATTTCAAATTCCAAAAACAGATTACAAGCCTAACAACCATTTTTTATATGGACTTAGACCCACTAGACTCCTAAACCAAATAGGACTCCTTATCTTTTAATATTGTACCTAAGACTCTAAACTTATCCCTTATTACAAAAATTCTTGATTATCATGGATATTTTATCTTTCCAAAGCCTTTAGGGCTTGGTTACAAAAGACGCTCTAAAAAAAAAATAGAAATAAGCTTATGGAAACAACCCTAAAATAAAATAAAACCCAAATAATACAATCCTAATTATAAAAGAAAAACCCATTTATTTTATAAAAATAACCCTAAACCACTCCTGTTGATTTGATTCCTCCAGGGCCCTTTCTTTTGGATTTGGGCTTAGGCCTAACCATGATCTTCCAGTTTCTTTTCTTAACAAATATGCTCCCGCATCATATAATTTTTCACGTGAGATAATATTAACTCTAGAGTGGAATCATTCCCACAGGAAGCAAAGGCATATTTCTTGTTTCCATTGTCTATTATGTGAAAGTCCATCCAACGTTTATCTAGTAAAACAAGTTAAGGAATATGCCTTTGCAATTCAGGGGGGAAAGGGAAAAAGGCTGTTTTTTGCTTTACAATCATGCAGGCTTGTAAAAAACTTATGAAAGGAAGAGTTCAACGACACATTCTTTAAAAAAAAAAGTACTATGAAGTTCTTACAAAAAGTTTTAGCATCATTATGGAATCAAGGATTGCCGGATCCTGATCCAGATTGCCTGGTTTGACCACTTAACCCTTTGTTATGATCTCCGATCCAGATTGGGATTGGCCAATCCTGATCCAAATTCGATCCAATTCCGGATCAGGATCGTCCAGGTCCTATCCCGATCCGGGTCCTTAAAACTAGGTTCTTCAGATTTCAATAGTGTAAGGACTGGTCTCATCTAATCCTTAAAATGAATTGTAAATTTAGCACAAGTAGTCCACTTGGTATTCATTTGAGCTTAGAGTTCAAATATGTAATTTAACAAGGTCACATATGGTTATGGCTTTCGATATAATGACAAGATCAAATCTTTTCCTTGGAAAATCAGCAGGTGAGGCAATTGGTGGGTTCTACCCATCTTTAGGTAAGCTAACTGTCTACTTGTGCCATATACTATGGTTTTTGGTAGGATTATTCACACTTCTTAATTTTGTTTTCACTTCTTATTTTCTTAACATCATCTTTTGACCAAGATATGCCCGTTCTAACTGTTACATTTTTAATTCAAAGCTTTCTACTCTATAACAAAGTGGTGCATATCATACAATTTGGGTTCTTACTTTTTTATTTTTTATTTTTTATCAGAGGGTGCTTACCTGTCTGATAGTAAATTTTCGAAAATTTGTTTCTTCATTGATTCTAGGTTTGAACTGCAATTAACAAATCCAACCTAATTTTGAAAATTGATGTTCCTTTAAAAAAAAAAAAAAAAAAGACAGCATAATTTTGGAATTTAGGGTTTACACTTGTCTGATTCCAATATTGCAGAGAACTACGATGAATTTTAGACATCAAATCTGTTGATTTTTTCTCAGCAGCTTTTGGATTTTCTATTTTGGAATCTTGGATTTATGCTTTGTCAGATTTTAATTTTGCAGACTTTTGATTGTCTAGGGCACATCCATCCAATTTGTTGATCTTTTTAAGGTAATAAAGGAAGAAGTATGCTTTCTGGAGTGAAGTTTATTCCACAGGATCAGCTTAACTCAGTAAGCCCTCTATTTATCTGCTTCAAATTCCTTATTTCTTTTAATTCATGGACCTTTTTTTGAATTTATGGTTTATTTTGCTTTTATAGGAAGTTTCTGATTTTCACCTTTTTATATGGGTGGTTGGGATGTTAGGTGCAACAAAATGAGGGCTTGGATTCTTCTGCAAAAGAGAGGAAGAAATCAAGTAGTAGGAAGGAAAAATATTGGAGAGAAAAGGACTCTCACGCTGATAGCTCTGATGATGGAGAGATTAAGAGAACAAGTAAAGGATCGAGAAGGAATAAGAAGTGGTACTCTTCGGATGAGTATTCCTCATCTTCTTTGTCCAGAAGTGAAAGCAAGAGTGATTCTGATCATGATGAGAAGAGACATCGGAAAAAGAGAAAAAAGAAGATCAATGATGAGAGTTCAGAAGCAAGAAACAAGTCCAAGACGAGGTCGGAAAGAAGTAGGAAACGCTACTTATCCGATGACTATTCTTCCTTTGATTCTGGAAGTGAAGATATTGATGGTACTTCTGGTGGGAAAGACAAACATCAGAGTGGAAGGAGGAAACATGGAATTGAGAAGTCTAAGAAAAGAGGAGATAGCAAGGCTATGGCAGGGGAGGATTTGTTAGGTATTTTTTATTTGGTTTCTAGCTTGAGTTGTTGTTAGTCTGATTGAGGGTTTGAATTGTGTACCTTTTCCTTGTAGATGATGGTGAAAGGTCTCTTTCTAAAGACAAAAAAGAATTGGCAAGAAAAGAGATGGGATTAGAGTGGATGGTTAAACCTGTAAATATAACAGAGAGCAGGTCTACACAAAATAGTGACCAGACAGAGGAACCTCTAGTTGAAGAGGTAAGCCTTCACTTTAAAAGATTTGTGTGAAGCCTTTATAATTTACCAATTACATTAGTTTTCTTGTATATGCTATGTTACAAGATTTTTTTTGTTTTGTTTTCTTTAATAAAGTAAAGATTGCATTAAAAAAGGGGAGAATCCCCAAGAAACAATACAAGCATACATCATTGTATAACATTGGTTCTTGTACTTTCTTTTAGTTGAATTCAATTAAACATCACAATTTGCTATGAAAAGGAAAATTGAGCTTTAAAAACATTGGCCATAGTCTTTGTAACTTGTGAACTTTTATGTAGTTTGTAAGAAACTTGATGCGGGAGCATACCATGTCAAGAAGAAGAAGTTAGAAGACCAAGGATAGTCTTCCATGGAGTGTCCAGTAGTGCAGAGTTAATTTTTTATTTGTAAGGGGGTTTTTGCAATTATTTTAAGTCTTAGGGGGTTGAATGTAATAAGGCATGTTTGTCAACGGGTAGAATATGATTTTATTTTAAAGGGTATTTTTGTTTTTTTTATGGGCTGTCACCTCAGTCCATGAGACCCACAATATGAGTTGCAAGATATCTCCAATATTCTCTAAGAACTTGGAGAATATTTGAGAGATATTTAGGAGACCCACAATGCCAATTCAACAGTCCAATATTCCTCAAGATTGTGGAGAATATTTGGAGATATTTTCTCAAAGATTGTGGAGAATATTGTGGGAGATTGTTTAAAATCTTGTGGAACCCAATAACTTGGTCAATAAGTCAAATATTGTGGCAACCAAGATTCATTTTTTTTCTTCTCTTTAGGAATCTTATTATTTTAAGAAGTCTATTATTATTTGACAAGTTTATTTTGTTAGAAAAGCTAGAATCTATGATTTTATTTTATTCTCCACGTTATGCCTATTTAAAGGCCATATTAGATCAATGAAAATCAGTTGAAAATGAATATTTGAAAAGAAGATACGTGTGTGTTGAAGTGGGTGTAGTATCCTAGGTTTTCTCTCTCAACCCCTCACGTGAGGTGAGCATTCTACTTTCTTTTTCTCTATTTTCCCCTCTTTTTTATTTGCTTAATTTTTCTTTTGTTTTCTTTAATTTATTGCTTCTCTTTGCATATTCAATCATTCTTGAATTGATTCTTTTAATTCTTGCCTAATTTCTTTGAAAGGTTTAGTTTCTTAAATTTCATTTATCTTTATTAATTCAAGATTCAATCTTTAGGCTTTTGATCTCATTTAATTTGTGTAGGAATCCTTTCCCTTTGGATCCTACATCAAAGCTTCTTCATTTTTCTATTTATCTTGCTCAGTTATCCTAACCAATTATTATCATAGATCATATATATATATATTGTAAATGAATTGCATATTGATGACTGAAAAACTAGAGAACAAATCCAAACTTCTCCGGTCTAACATGGTCTAGCGTTCAAACAACAAGGAAATGTTTCACTTCGAACATATACTGCAAACAACTCATTGAAGAAATATATTCAGCTCCAAAATTAGCCAATTGATCTGCTAGGTACACTCAATGAATATGGGATATTCACAAAGCTAGCAAAAAGGATAAGAGATGCTAGATCACCCACATTTTGGGAAACAATTATAGAAGAGAGAGCCCCCTTGAGCACATCCATTATGCCTCAATCAAAAGCATCATTTAAGGTATTTTGATCATAGTGATGATAATCAAGCTATTGCCTAAAGACTTGCAGCCATAGCCCTAAGAAATTCAAAATCAGCTTATGTGTGTGTTGCACAAGGCTCTCGAAGAGGTTCCATAAAGTGCTGTTGGATCACATGTGGTTTCTTGTGGTGTGGCTGATCCAAAAGCCCTTTCTCTTGTGGACCTTCATTTTAATTGTAGAGAATCTTGGACTGGTTTGGTCATGCAACACTTCTAGAGCATCTAGTTATTATTTTAATTGAATTAAAATGATTTAAAGAGTCTTTAGTAATTTCTGTTTAATGTCTAGAGCCAAAAGAGGTGTGGGATACTCATGGAAGAGGGATTTGGAAGGCCGTTTTGAAAGAAAAGTAAGGGTTTTGGAAATTCATTAGATTTAAGCTTGGATCAGGTGAGGAAATCGGATTTTGGGAAGATGTTTGGTGTGGAAATTCCTCTTTAAAGGATGAGTTTAGAAGTATATACCTTTTGGTCTTAGATAAAAAGGGATCCATTGCAGATAACTGTGACAATAACGGAGAGGTGCGGGGGAGGGGGGGTTCCTGGACTGAGAAGAAGCGTGAATGATTGGGAAATGGAGGAATTGGTAAATTGCTTAGGCTGATGAATTGCTTAGAGATGCATGAGCTGCATCATGGAGAGAGAGAGAGAGAGAGAGAGAGAGGTGTGGGGTCAATGAAAAAGGTAGATGCACCTATAAATCTTTCTATGTGGGGTTGAAAAAAAAAAACCATATTTTTCCTCATCAGGGCATTCGGATATCGGGGATTCCTTCAAGCATAATTTTTTTTTCCTGTGAAACACTATTGTAGATAATATTCATACCCTCAATCATCTTAGGGGTAGAGGATGGAATCTGGAAAATAGGTGTGTGATGTGTATAAGGGAGGAGGAATCGGTGACCACATCTTTATTCATTATCTAAACAACACTTAAAGCCTACTTCAATGTATCTTGGTCCTTACCGAACAAGTTCAGAGATCTTATCTCCAAGTGGTGGATTGGTGATTTGGGAGGAATTCCTAAAACCACTTGGAGGTTAATGCCTAGGGCCATTTGCTAGAGCATATAGAATGAGAGGAACAAAAGAATCTTTGAAGATAAATTCTCATAACAGGAAAGTCTTTATTCTAGTGTCTACAGGAATATTTTAGTTTAGGTCATTTTAGTTTGGGTCTCCATTTCTATTGATTTTGATGATCTTGAGTGGTACTCTTTATGGAGTGAGATTGTATAGTTTCTTTTCTTGTTGCTTAGTTATCCTCTATTCACTGGTCTTGTGAATTTCTATCTTGTTTTTTTATTCTTACCCATCAATAAAGTGCATACTACATAAAGCCTCTATAAAATCTCTGTAAGAGAGTATAAAAATTCCTTCCATACTATGTTCCAGGGTTTGCCCTACTATGACTTAATGAGAGTTTATCCAGTTGGATGCGCTTCATCTCATTTATATGCTTGTTTTGCAATTGAAACTTAAAAAAAAGGGAAGTTTAATGTCTTTAGCTCCCCCTCCCCCCGGTATTTAGCAAGCTATGTGTCCTAATTTTAGTTCTTTTTTTTTTTTTTTTGAGAGATAGTTTTAGTTTCTAATTTGAAGTCGATTCAAAGTAGAGGTTGGATTTCTTTAGACGTCTACATCTCCTTCTTAGTAGCCTTATTGTTGATTTGTTTTTTCTCTACTATCAAGGTTCTTGAACACTAAAATTCTAGCTTCTAGTTCATTTATTAGTTCTCTTCTAGTTATTGTCTTCAACTTGAATATGAATCTTACTTTTCAATTTCAATTACCTCTAGCTCTCATCTAACTTTTAGTTTATTCTCTCAGTTAGTCCATCCCTAAACCCTTATTGCATAAACCCTTGGAATACTAGTTTTCATCATTGATTTTTCTAATCCCCAACCCTAAGTTTTTTAGATTAATTTTTGAAAGGAGAATGATTGTCTGTGACGAAAAAGTGTTTGCAACCCTCTGTAAATGTGCCATAGGTTGCTACGTGATTTTTTTTTGAATTTAGTGCCTCTTTTTGGACACCCAAGGTTTAAAGTTTCAGTTTCGGTCTAGGTTTCGGTCCCTTTGGAAATGGAAACGTATTGAGGTTTCAGTGGAAATGTATTGGAAACCATGGAAATTTTATGGAAATGATGGAAACTATAGGCAAACGTCAGAATTTTTTTATGAAACTTCAAGATATGATAAAATAAGTAATAATACATCTTTAGGAACCATTATACAAAACAACCATCATAGATGATTGTGGAAACCAATAACCTCATGACATCCACCATTGCTTATGAAAAATATGAAAACATTATGGAAATCTTTGAATTTTTAAATAAAACTTTAAGAAATGTTATAATAAACATTATTATACAACTAGACACCATTAAACACTTGTGTGTCAATAGTTAGAATTTGACTCCCTCGAGACATGCTATTGCACATATCTAGAAGTTTACATGTTGGAGATTGGTAAAAACACTACACATTAGAGCCATTAACCATAAATGAGTTAAGAAATGATAAATAAGCAAATATGACACAAATTCATAACCCAAAAATGATTTCATATATAAAAGAACACATTTGGATCAATAGTCGTAGTACAACTACAAACAAATGTACAAACATACAAAAGTACAACAAAAAAAGTAATATCTAGTGATATAGTCAAAGTCTCCAAGACTCCAAATCTCAGCAGTCAACTTTTTAAGTCCCATTCCAAGCCGTAATCAATACCACATAGAATTCCTGGGTGGATCAAAATCATTACTTCCGTTCCTATCCCTATCATAGTGTTGACAATGCATTTGCTGACAGAGTTGATCTTTTAAGTAGTAGCAATACTGCTGCCATGCCATAGTGTGATACCATGCTTGATACTCACGAATGTACCTCTCGTATACATAATCCTCCACATTCAGTAGTATCCTATATCGTGGAAACCCCACTACCAAATAAACCTGACGCTGAGGGAGAGGATAAGGATAAGGTTGTGGCTGAGCTTGTTGGCCATCCCAGTGTTGATGGTCCTGGTCATAATCATATGATGATGAGTCTAATGAGGATCTAGATCCCACTACGGACTGCCGGGGCTGCTGATAGCTCTGGCCAAGACCAAAGAAATCTGCCCAAGATTGTTGGCTCTCTGTATGTGTGCTAGAAGTAGAAGAACTACCATGATGAGACTGTTGAGGAATGTAATATCCAAGTTGTTGGTCATAAG